>JAMQGT020007885.1:0-17379 GCA_024447675.2 Pterophyllum scalare
ACACATATATACACACCATCACTGAGAGGATGTTTCTATTTATTGTAGGTGGTGATGACCTCCCATTGAAGATAGTAGCAGTGAAGGTCTCTGCGTCAGTGAAGCTCAGGATGGTGACTGTTATTTCCAGTAGTGTATAAGAATTAGGAGATGGTGATGTATTCACAGCTTTGCATAACAGGCCAGTGGTTATGCCAAGATCACTCAGTCTAATATTACACAGGATCACCTTCAGCTTTGATGAGCACTTGTTTACTGAGGCATTAATAAATTTTTGTCACAGTTATTTCTGTCAAGAGTTGCATTAATTTTTCACTCAGATCTTATTTTAATGATAGGAGAGTTAGAGCACAGCGTAAAGTCTCAGTCTCATGCTCCCTGAACCACTCTTTCACATCTTGCGCTCGGTGAATCCTGGTGAATTTAATTTTGCCAAACATTTAAGTGGTTTTCAGTCGTGATCATTCAGGAATTTTTCCCCAGCAGCATTTTTTTCCTCCACAACGACATTCCACCTCTAACCTTTCAGGTTTTAAAATCAAAGCTGAAGTCTCGACTTTGGTCTCACTGTCATGTTTTTCTGCCTCAGGAACAGCACATGTCTCTGTGCTGTTGGCTAGCAGGAGGTTGCTGGAGGTCACTGGATGTCAGGCCCACTCTCTGAGAGGCGCTGCCATGGTGTCACACTGCAGGATGGAGGAGTTCACCCTCAGTTGGTGGAAGTTGGCCTGGAGACTCCTCAGGATTCTCTCATGCGTCACTCCTGGAAAGCTGTGACTCCCTTCCTCCTCCTCATCGGCCTCCTCTGACTTCTTCACACCTAGATGGCTCAGGCTTTGCTTGTTAGCACGAAATCCTCCACTCCCTCGAGGTGTTTGTAGCTCCATCGCTCTTCCTGGCACTTCCTCTCATTCTCTCCCTCTGGCTTCTCCATCCTTCCCTTTGTTTCTTTCTAGTTTTTTTCCTCACCATTCCCCCACATTTACCCATCCTTCTTCCCTGACCTCCGTTGTCCCCCGTGCTTGCTTCCGTGCCTCGACCGTTCATCTCACAGCCTGTGCTCGTCCTCGCCTCGCTCACTGTTGCAGCTGCCGCCTCCGGCCTCATCTCATCATAGCTAACACCCTGCTGAGGGGAGGAAGGGACTGTTACACAGCCAGGAGCAAAGTAACAAGCTCCAGGAACAGAGGCATACCAAGGCATCATGGGAGAAAAATCCTGGGTGAAGCACAACATTCTCCATCTCTAGCCTCCTCTGTGACACCCCTGGGCTTCTTTGTTTTCTCCGTCATCCACCCTCTGCTTCCTCTTAAATCTGGGCTCCATATCCTTTAGCTCAGTGCCTTCACACACACACACACACACACACACACACACACACACATTCTTTGCCTGAGGAGCACTAACTGCTGTAATCAGGCTGATGATGAACCCAGATGTAAGCATCAGCATTTGCAGTGTCAAAAAGTTTTTATTTATCTGATGATAACACTCAGACAGCAGGTACGCACAAAGATATCTGTGTTCCGACTCAGAGCAGAAACAGCTTCTCATCCAAACTGCCTCATTTTCTGTGTGACGTTACAAATGCGACAAAACAAAACGCACTCAATAAGTTATTAAAAACTATTCAGAGGAGGATGCACAGCTGCACACAAAAATATGTTTCATTTTATGATCATAAACAGGATAACGCACAAACACAGGGTGTTTGAAAAGGCTCAATCTAGCATAATTAATCAGAACTTTTTTTTTAATTCATAAAAAGATTGTGTTTAATTTTTGTGCATTTAGGTTGCTGAGATGAGGATGGCTGTGTGGAGTAGAGCTGATGGGCACATGGAGAGCAGTCATTTTATTTGCAGCTTGTTTTAAGGATACTTCAGGTTTGTTTCAGGCTGCCGTGTTAAAGAATCTCTCCCTGGGTCCTTAGACTGTTTATAAAAGGTGGAAGCTGCCACCTGTGGCTGGAGGCAGAGCAGGTCATCTCCTCCAGCTAACGTTGTCCTGGTCCTCTGTCGTCCTGTGTGTGTTCCTGCCAGTTTTTGTGTGTGTGTGAATGGGTAAATGCAAACATTGTGTTGTATAAGGCGCTTTGAATGCTCGAGTAGAAAAGAACTATATAAAGACTAATCCATTTACCTTCACTTCACCCACTGGTTAGGGTTAGTAAACCTTGAGTTGTTCCCATTTTGGTGCTCAGAGCCAGAGATTGACTATCGAGGGGAACCTGAAGGACTCAGCACGCTCCAACTTAGAAACGTGTCCATCACAAGTAGCCCTTCCCTGAATCTTCCCCTGCCTCTTTTTGTGACTGTAATAGGACCATCATTTCCAAAATGAACTTCATGTTTTATTCAATCAGACCTGAAATCAGCGACTGAGCTCATAAACTCATCAGTAAAGAGCTTAACGAGCTCAGAGAACAGGTCAGCAGTAGGCTCATTTTCGCTTAGACTATAGAATGAGATTATTCTTTGAAAACCAGAGAAGTCGCCCCCTGCTGGAGCTTAGACAGACTGCATTGGTTCCCTGTTCAGTCCTTAGTCTGTGTGTGGGTAGTGGTAGCGTTGCACTCCCTCCTTTCCTTGTAGAGATTCAGGGCAACATCACACCGAACAAACTCTCTGCAACTTTCCAAGAAAAAAAAAATCGGGGCTGTTTTGGATGTTTATTTTCAGTCTGACTGACAGGAAACGGAAATCAGCCACCTGGAAGGAACACTTCACCGCCTAAATTAGCGATCTGCATCAGGAGCAGCACGTTTTCTAAATTTAGAGAGTTGTTTTGAAGCTTCCCTTTTCTTTGAACCTTGATGGATTTTAAATATTAAATATTCTGCTTTTTTTTATATTTGTCATGCTGGTCGTGACCTCTGGGATTTAAGAATTAAAGGTTAGGTAAAATAAAAAGCTGGCATGCACAGGTGATTACAAAGTGATTCACTTGTTGGCCCCATGTGTAGGTTTATTATGCAGAATACACAATGACTAATCTCATTTTTCACTTTAATCTGAACCTCCAAACACGGTCCCTTATTTCTTCTGTCAGCCCCTCTGACTCAGAGTGTTTCCTGCTGGTTGGACAAGATTGGAGAGTTTGCTGAAAGGTTAGAGTTTCAGTCCCCACTGCAGCTCTGTGATGAATTACTGTGTCCTTGACTCGGAGACTAAACCCCGACCTGTTCTCTTATTGTACTGCCTCTCCCTCCCCGCTGAAGACTGTCAGCTAAATGTCATGAATGAAATGCTCATGCCCGGCGCCACAAAGCTTGTAGGTGTCTGAATACCTGGAGGAGCATCATTAGTGATGCAAAGGTCATCACGGGAAATGCTGGAAGGCGTGACAATCAGAACGAGTGAGCGAAAGCATCAGGATCGTGTCAGGTGGTGCCCTTTGAATCTGTTATCGGGTCCTGTTTGTGCACGCTCACTGTCCTGTTTACACTGAGTGTGACTCTTGGTTTGAACAGGAAGACAGTATAATCATGCTTTTTTGCTGCGGTGGAAAAAATACGTTGAGCTCTGAAACCAAACTGAGTTTCTGATTTTTCTTGAAAGAAACCTTTGAACAGTCTTGAGCACTGAAAAGGAAAGATAAGACCTCATTTACACTCATGTGTGGATGCCACTCTACTCCGGCTGTGGGGAGTTTTCTTCCCACCATCATGTCGGCACCAGCATGATAATAACCTGCGTCGTGACCTTGGACACAGCTTAGTCGTTTTCTCATGTTCACACACTCAGAAAATTACAAATACAATAACAAAGGTTATTATTATCACATTTCCAACTCTTTGATAATTTCTAATCACCCTTATGGAATTTGTATGTAGCAGTAATATAGTAAAGATAATAGTAATGACTGCTAGTAAGAAATTTACACATCATCGTTTTTTTTAATCATGACAGGGAGGCGTCCAGTTAGACACCGGGTTTAATTGCGGGTCTTTCATGAGAGGCTGTTTGTTGTGGTGTGGTTCTAACAATCAGGCCTCTCAACACAGGGCTGCCACAGCATCCACACAGTGTTAGAGAGCTAAAGCGCCAATGACTCCTGTCATGAGTGACAGCAGCTAAGTTCTCCATTTCCCCAAAATTCCAAAAACCACCCAAACATACAACTTTCTGTGCCTGCGTTTTCTTTGAGTTCACCAGCCGATGTTTCCAGTTTACTGAATGTTTCTGTAAAAACTGTAAATCCTGTGACAATTTGATTTTGTGCTTTATACCCATCAGGGACCCCTCGAGGGACACCTATGGGGTCTGCACACACTTCAGAGTCAGCTGTCCGTGGAACGTTTAAACCTTCGTTAATGGGATAATAACTGTGGTTGAACCTGTGGGTAAAGCAGGTTCTTGAATTCATTTGACTCTGACACAAGTGCCTTGTGTAGTAGATATCGCAAAGGAACTCAGAGCAATAATTGTTATTGCTATTAGGAAAATGAGGCTCTGATGCACCAGTTTCTGAGGTGTCAGGAACCATATGTTAGCTGCCATACAGAATGTGTATAGTTGTGAAATTTTCATTCTGCAGCCGCAAACTATTTTTGATCAAATCAGGACTATGGAGAAGGGGCTGAAACTCTCAGAAAGGGAGCGCCTTTTCCTCCTTTGAGACTCTTCCTCGCGCTTTCACCTGTATTTACATGTGTTCACCTGTGCCCAGGCAGGCCTGTGTGTGTCTTGCCTCGCCTCTCACTCAGTGAGTATTTTTGTCGTCCTCGTCTCTTTGCGTTTATCTCTTCAGGTCCGTTCGCGTCAGCATGAGAATTATGTTCTTCTGTCTTTGGAGTGTTTTGTTCCTGGACTTCATGAGTAATAATCAGCCTCTATTAAAGCTCTCCTTCTGTTTGGAACAACGGCCTCAGTTTTGCTAAGATCTAACGGCGTCGCCAAGATTTCCTCTTGTTGATGCACGGAGGAGTGCCAGTTTCTGGCACTTCATTTTCAGGCCTTGAGGACGACTCCTTCCAACACTGTGAAGGACCGCTGGGTCATCTCGCTGATCAGCAGTCAGGTAAATGTTAGTGTGAGACTATAGGATCAGAGAAAAAACATGAGTAATTAATACAGAAATGCTTTTTAAATGTGATAAACTGATCAAGGTTTGACAAAACAAACAGAAACTAACAATAATTTTCCAAGGACTGCTCACAGGGGAGTGGGGAATCTTATCTATTATTATATTTGGCATAAAGAAACTAGAGTAAGTCAAACTCACCTCGTCTTTGGTGTTCACACACTGGACTCTCAGATTAGCCTCTTCTGTTTTGACATTGAACTGATTTTAAACTCTCTGCAGATGCTGATAGAAAACAGAAATTTAAAACCTACAGCACGGAGTTAGCTGTTATTGGACTCACAATTTGCGGTTTTGTGAATTGTTTCTTTCTCCATCTCATTCAAACGTGTGTCTCCTGCTGGTCTGATTTTGGGATGTTTTCAGTCTCGTTCCAGCTGATTTAACGGGTGAAGATTGAGTGGAGCGACTTGGATGAAGGAGAGTGTGAGAATTATTTCTGTTAATCCAAATTCTTCTCAGCAGTACTGAGTAACAGCTCTGCTCTGCTTTCCTCCTAATGCCAGGAAAAAGTGCAAGCTGAGCAAACACTTTATTAGTGCTGCAGACTTTGTACCTGAGGTCCTGGGTAATTATACGCCGTGTAATAAATCCTTAATCACTGGCGGTCGTTTGTGGAGTGGGATCTCCATTTAAAGGTGTTCCCAGTTAGCCGCTCCTGATGCAGCCTGGTTACACGGACTCTAATTTACAGCCTTTCTGGCCTCCAGTGCACCTTCAGATGCCTCCCAGCTACACTATATCAAGCAGCTATAACAAGTACTATACGAGATGCACCTTCAGGCTTGTGATGCGACCTGCTGACCTTTAAGTGCTCACATGTCCAGCTGGTGTCACAATAACTGCATGTGCGCCCGGTGGCTCGGGGCTGTCAGCAGAGGGTATCCGTGTCGAGGCAGCGGCTGATTTCACTGTTTCACTCTCTTTGTGACATTTCCACAGAACCAGTGTGGACAGTTGTTTGTGACATTGATTTTATTACCCAGACCGCAGAGCTCGGCTGCTGCACTGCAGCCTTTAAACAGGATATCAGACTATTGCTCCTCTTCTTCTCTATTGGGTTTCATGGCACTTTATTTCCACTACACTCAATGGATCCACACAGAGAAACAGAGGAAATCGATAAGAGAAAGAATCCCACCCTCACAGAGCTGCACACACATTCTCACACATCAGGATGTATTCTGGCAGAAACCACTCAAACTGAGAGGCTTTCCATTTTCATGCTGCAAACACGCCGACTGCAGCAAGCTGTAAAAAAATCACACAGGATTGTAAAGAACCATCTGATCTTAGATCAGTAAAGAAGACCCTTCTGCACATTTGCAGATCCCTAGTATTATTCATGCAGCTTTGCATCACTCACAGGTCAAAATAATCTTTACCTCACACCGGCCTCGGTGCAGGAACGAGCTGTTTTAGCTCCTCCCCCTTTAAGGCCACCCGGCCTTTAAGCTAAGTGTCTTCTGATTGGCTGAAGGAGATTGACTATATAAGGACACTGGATAGAAAAAAATGTCTGCAGCCTGAGCTTTTGGCTCACAGGGATTACTGTTCATACACTGAGCTCATTATTAGAAACTTTGTGCATTTTTAATATGAACATCCACCTCTGGAGCAGATCATATGGCAGGAAGTGAGGAAACGGGTGCATTTAAAGCACAGAATGGACCTGCTATATTGGTATGAAAACCTGCAAAAGACTTGGGAACAAATGAAGTTCTGGCATTAAAAATGAGTATTTCAGATTGTGTTTCCAGCTCAGTGTGCAACAAATGGTTTAATGATAAAACTGTGACTGTGTGTGACAGCTCGCACGCTTCAGAGCTCGGAAAGCAGAACATGATGATTCTGAATGAGTGTTAGGTCCTGATGATCCTGCCTCACAGCTGCATGTTTTTATGGTTCGGCCATGAAAGGAATTTGAAAAACAGCAGCAGCTGCAAGCAACAAACACCAGTGCTGTTTGTTTCCATGAACACTGGCTTTGACGGGTCTTTCTCTTATTCACTGAGACTTCTTATTTACCACAAAGTCCCTTGAGATTAAAATGCCAATCATGGGAGACCTGAAGCCCCAGGAACACTTACAGTATAAAGAGCAACTTTTATTGCTTGACCAACGCACTCATCAGGGTCGTCCCAGGGTCACTATGAAAGTTTGGGCAGGTTGAGAGTGCAAGAATGAAGGCAGAAGTGTGAGAATTATTTTTGTGCTTTTGTAAACTTTTGTTATCCCTCATGCTGGAAGTATAAAAGTGGCATCCCTGTGCCCAGTAAAATCCAGCTAAAGGGGCCATTCTTGGATTAAAGTTTGACGAGAACTGGTGTCAGCATGTGGCGAGTCTGGAGTTATGATATGGCGGCAAACCAAAACTCGGAAGCTCAGAAGATTTCAGAGTAAGTTTGTGAACCAGTTGGTCCTTTGACAAATAAATGGCAACAGTTCTGATAATGCATTGATGGTTTTTGTGCTCGGCACCAAAATGTTTCAGCAGCTTCTCTCAGGTCAGCTGAAAGCTGCTGCACAACGACTGACTGATTGAACCAAGCTGGACTTTGACAGTCGCAGCAAAATCAGTTTGGAAGAGCCTGAAATCAGAAGCAGTCAGAAAGGCAGTGACAGTCCTGACACGTCTAATTACACAACATCGTCCTTTATGGTGCTGCTCCTTCTGCTGGTTATCCATAATTTGAGGTGAAACCTATTAATGTGGTGCAGTTCCAGTTGATTCCATACTGCTGCCTCTTACATTGAAATGTTAGGTTTGTCAGCTCTGCTCTTTAAACTCACACAGCACCTCACCTACAGACAGAACTATCAGCCCCATGAATGAAATCACCGAGCTGATTACAACATCTCCGAGATGACTTTTTAAATCAGCGTTCATTCAGACTGATCATTACGTGCCTGAAAACTCATTACAAAGCAGTCAATTATATATACACAGTTTTCTGCAGGTTCTCCATTTAAACTATTCAAGCTCTGCAGGGCTTCAATTTCCAAACTCTAGTTTTGGTCCACAGTTCATTTGTTCCAGCTGATCATCATTAGGAATGTTTCCTTTTTCTGCAACTGACCAAAAACAAAAAAATGAAAATGTTTTGACAATTTTTTTAAAAAAACCAGACGTTTTTCTTTTTTGCAACACGCTCGGTGAGTAAAGGCCTTCAGGCTCTTTGTGGAAACATCTGTGATTAATGTTCCATTTATTTCTCCATGTATCCTGGAATCCCAGAAATGGAAGAAGTCTAGCTAAACATTTTGCCCACTGCTGTCTTTGTGATTTTAAAACAGAAGCGATTTGTGAGAAGCAGATTTGACTGACAAACATAAGCAAGCCCCGCCCTAAACGCCCCCTTTGTTTCCTGCTCCTTTCTGAATCTAATGGGACCATAATTTCCAAAATAAACTTCATGTTTTGTTGAGTCACCTGAAAGCAGCAACTGAGACCATGAACTCATCAGGAAAAGATTCACAGAGATCAGGTGAGCGGGAGGCTCATTTTCTCATAGACAATCAAACTTTTACTGCTTTTACTACCAGAGGAGTCGCCCCCTGCTGGTCATTAGAAATAATGCACGTTTGGCTTCACTAGCATCTTTATTTAGTAATTCTTGTTCAAGAATCATCACAGATGGACATGCCTGAAGTTCCTCATAGGAGACATCCAGGAACTCATCACAGCACCTCCTAGCATCACCTTTCAGCATGCAGGGTTACTGCTGTGAAGAGGCTGGTTTGAACCCAAACCATGATCTTAACTAATTCTAATCAAGCAGGTTTTGGTAAGCATAACCAGGATATCAGCTGCAGTCTCCTGGCTGAGAAAGTCTAACCTCTTAACAGTTACTTTGTTGCTCTGTAAAGGAGAACTATTGCGTTTGTGTGTCCAATGCCGTGTTCAGACCAATCATGGAGCATGAAGTTTTGCCTAGTGTTCACACAAATGCAGTGACCGGAGAGTTTTTGGACCATTTCACAACCCACATCATTTCACTTCTAGCAACCAGTCGGGGACCTTGTTCCTGATGTGACTGATGACTGGTTTTCAGATGTTTCAGGCAGCTCTGCAACTGAGATGACTTCTCCAAGCCCCCACCGTTTTTGTTCTGACTGTGTATAAAAGTTGCCCACAAACCATAAACGTCCTTTACAGAATCCGGTCTGTGGGAGAGCATCAGCTGACTGGTTTTCATGACACGGTCCATATTCACTTGGCAGATGTTTCATTTTGCAGCTTTGCTGACATGCACAGACTTCATGTGGAATCTCAGAACCTTCTTTTTGCCTTTGGTCTGGCCACACAGAAACTTTGCAGAGACCAGAATGTGACCAGAGCGTTGTGCGGATCTCCACGATGGCAGGAGAAACTACAGACAAAAAAGTGAACGAACAGAAAGAAAATCAAACACATTTACCAAAGCAAATAATATTAGGTCACCATCCACCCCGTACGGCTGCTGCGAAGGAGGAAATTAGCTACAGAGACCAAAGCAGCTTCTGTATTAGGCTGTAAAGATGTTTATTTCTGGGAGTTTATGGGGACTGATTCACTGTGGCGCC
Source organism: Pterophyllum scalare (assembly GCA_024447675.2). Lineage (NCBI taxonomy): Eukaryota > Metazoa > Chordata > Actinopteri > Cichliformes > Cichlidae > Pterophyllum > Pterophyllum scalare. Next base: position 9,652 of record JAMQGT020007885.1, read on the forward strand.
TCTGCTGAACATTAGAGGAACTGCAGCTGTCAGCCCAGGAGGTTGAAGCTTGCATGATGGCTCCATCCAGGCTTGCGTCACATGTCTCTTCTCCACTGTACAAACTGATGAATGGGCCGTTCTGCTGCACCAGCTGAGGTGGACAAACAGCATGAGAGCATCACTTCTTTCATTTCTTTGATTCACAATCTGCTCCGTAACCGAGGCTGAAAGACAAAATCAGATGGTTTAGCGACGGAGGAAGAGGAGGCTGAAGCCGCATGGCATTGCAGCCGCACTGCTACAGCAGCTCCCATCCCACCTTGTGGGCTCTGACTCTGTCGTCATGGCAACCAGCGACACACGTGCTCTTATTTGCAGGCTTTGACTTCACAGTCGCACCACTGCCATTGCGCATCAGTTCTCACCACAAGAGGGGAGCCAGGGAGGAGGAGGAGAGGAGGAAGAGGAGGAAGAGGAAGAAGTGTGACATGAGGAACTCAGAGTTATTTTCCTTTATTAATTCTTCTCAGACACTCCACAGAGATGTTTCCTGAATGACGCAGACGAACAGTGAGCTTTTGTTACGTTTGTACAACCATGATGATGATGATGATGATCTAAGCGGACTCTGAGGTGCTAAAAGGGAGCGAAAAGTGTCTAGCTCTCCAATGTTTAAAGGGAAAACTTAGAAAAAACTTTGTTTTCAAGGACTGAAGAGGCTGATTTGAGTGTACCTGTTAGCGTGAAGTAAAATAAGATTATATGATCAACTTTCCATTTTTATACTTGTATCATTTTATATGCTGCGCATTATATCAAGCTGATTTTTTATTCATTTGTTGTAACACCAGAGCCATTCCTCCTCCTGTTGTTCCCATTGTAGACTAATTGCCTGCAATTCAGCTGGAGACTCTTGTGAGACAATCGTCGGTGAATAGGAGTGGATGGAGCAAAATAATGATTTCCACCTGCTTCCAGACTAAAACATTCTTACCTTCCAAAAATCCAACATGAAACATGTCTGAGCTGAAATAAAACGACTCTTATGTCCTTCAGTTTTTGTCACAGTGACCATGATTTTGCCCATAAAACATTCTTCTAATGCGTGCTGATTGGTTGGTTAAAAGCTTAGGACAGGACGATGACTCCAGCAGAACACAGGCAGGTAAAGCCCAGCACAAGCATCTGTGTGCAGAAGAAGTAGCTGGTTGTGGTGGTTGAAGGTGATGCTGCCAGGAGGCTGCTCACTTCATGCCCCAAATCAAAATGGAGAATGCAGTAAAGTGGTCGTGTGATGTCCTTAATATTCACAGAAAGGTATTTTACTAAAATATAACTGTTTTATGTGGCTATCAAGAAAGGGCTGAGCGCGAAAGTGAAGCTGTCAATTTACCGGTCAATCTGCGTCCCCACCCTCACCTGTGGTCATGAGCTTTGGGTAGTGACCAGAAGAATGAGATCGCAGGTACAAGCAGCAGAAATGAGCTTCCTCCTCAGGGCGGCTGAGGTCACTGGGGTGAAAGAAGTCTGAGCATCTCTGCTTAGGTTGGATGAACAGTTTCCCTTGATGGCATTAGTTAACCAGGAGCACAAGGTCCTTACTTTAACAGGTGAGCCTTATAAAAAGTTACCTGTTGGATTCTTTCTTCTTTTTTTATTAGCAGATCTATCACTACCTTAGATATTATGATGAGAACCACTTAGCTCATGAAGAGAAATACATCAACCTTTTAACTCATAAGAGCCCACGCTCATTTCTCCTTGAAGGAAAATTTATTCACAATTTCAAAAATCTTTTTAATTAAAAGACTTATTCCGGAAGACATGAAGGTCAGTCAGTCCAGAACATTTCCAGGAAGTTTCTTTAAAAACCATCAAATGTTGAGAAGTGAAAGTGAAGAAAATCCCAGCCGTGAGTTGACGTGTCCAAACTTTTGACTGATTCTCTAAAATGACCCAAACAGCCACGCATCGTCACGGCAATTGTTGAAAGGAGGCCTTTAATTGGTTTTCTGTCCTGCTCGTGATTTTGACAAATTCCACTGGCCCGTTCACGTTTCTCCTCGTTCCAGTCCGAATAAATCTAATAATAGAGAAATAATGGCAGAAAATGTACTCCGCCATGATGGATGGGGTTAGAAATGAGCGGAAGAGTTGATGTGCTCACACTGAGGCTCTCCCCACGTCACCTTTAGATGACGGCAGATAAAGCCGAGCACGTGTTGGTCATTACTGAGCTGAAAATAACGGCGGCGATTTCTCCCTCGCTGAGTGATGGTGGCAGGAGGACGGACACTCGCAGGGTTTTTTTCCTCTCTTCTCATCACTGCACTACGTTATAGCTTTGTCACGAATTGATTAACGTTTCAAAACAGGCTGTTAAGAAGTGCAATTCAGCGGGGTCCGGCTGGGCTCGCTGTGTGATGTGATCATTAATTTGTATTACAGAGATCCTCAAATGCCGATAATTCCCCCGGTATTGTTTTCTGACAGTGAACTTGGAGGCAATCATAAATCATACTTTTCTTGTACGAGGCAGGACAAGATGTCTCGTCCAAGAGCAATTCATCATGTTAATAAATGTGTCACCGCTGAGCTTCTTTATGTTCTCCTCCTGCTCTCTGGAAGCGTTCCTGTTGAGATGCGAGATTTAAAGTGTTTGGATTGAACCGAGCGGCCCTCCAATGTTTCTCTGCTCCTCACGGCATCATATTAGCAGACTGAGGACGGCTGGTTTGCATTACTTGGAGAGTTTGGTGTACAGCTTCTAGTCCCATCTGTGTTTTTTCCTTTTAAGCTCTGAGTCAGAATAGGTAGAATAGTAATGCACCAGACTGGGCCTCTTAACATCCACCAGGTCACAGGTCAGGGGTCAGGGGTCTGGGTTGGGTTTTGTTTCAGCCACATGTTGAATGGGCAAAATTTTAAAGAACTAACCTGCTCATAAAAATAAAGAGAGCGCTTGCATCACACATCAGATCCTGATGAATGAAAATTTGAAGCTCAACAGCTTTAAGACTGACAGGCCGATCGAGCTTCGGTCCGATTGTGGCTCGTTAATGTGACATCGCACAGATCCAAGAGTAGAGAAGAACGTGCGAAACTGAGAGTTTAGAGCAGGCTGAAGCCTGAAACTCGGTCATGTGACAGGAAATAAGAAAAAGCAGAGCAGCTGAATTTAGTGCGTGATGTCGTGGCTGCTGTAATCCCACTGCAGCATATGAAGCTGTTCATTTTATGACAGCAGAAACAGCATTTTTCACTGCTTTGTTTGTCAGAGATCAGGAGTGCCGGCGGGGGAGCGGGGGAGCTCGGCTCCTCTTAATAACACATGATCTCCCCTGAAAACATGATTTGTGACACACTGGGGGTCTCTAAATATCGACAATATGCTGTTTGCTGCTGTGTATTTCTATTTTCCTGCATCTTCATTATACTGGGTTGTGCATAAAGTTAGCTGTTATACATGTTATTGATACATCAGGGTGATTTACTTTATTAAACACAGCCTTTATTTTCTCGCTTGTAAAAAAGAAAATAAAAGATGTTTTCTATCAACAATAAAGTAAAGCAGCCATCATCTCTGCACGCCTCCGAGCTGCTGAAAGGCAGCAGCAGCAGCCCCTTTCCATCAGTTCTTTTATCGTTTCTCTTCTTATGTGTAGGAATAGTGAGAAATGAAATCAAATGAAGTGTTTTGTGAATGTCTTGTGTTATTTCTGACTGCAGTGCAGCTCACAGACGGCATCGTTAACAACAGGCTGAAAATATTAAAAAGAATCAAGAAGTATCCGTGTTGAACGTCAGTGTGCACTTCACTCGAGGACCGACAGGCAGAAATGTGCGCGTCTGTCTGAGGGCGAACGTTCAGGTCGGACGAGCCGGGCCGGGCCTTTGCAGGTGAGTGCACTTCACCGAGCTGACTGTTGACACGCTGAAGGCTGAAATCAGGTGTGCTGAAATGAAACAGGCACTCACATTTGATTCCTCCATATTTGTCCTGTGGTGAGGGCAGGGCAGAAATAACTGTGTTCGGAGTTCGTCACGCCAAAGAGAAACGGGTTGGAGCCATCCGGAGATATTGGAATGACTGAGACAAAAAATGCAAAGTTTATGAAATGTATTTCCAAAAATGTGGACTGTGATGTCACCCGCTGTGTTTTGATGTCACCATGCTGAAGCCAGAAGTGACAAAACTATCCATCCGTATTTTTGTCTATAAATTCAACAGCTCCAAAATCCTATAATTTCCTGCTACTCCAACAGACATTCAATTTTCGCAGTCGAAAATTCGTTTTTCCAACCACATATCAGGGTCTTCGCCAGCCTGTGAAATCTATCTTTCTTAAAAGTAATTTTAATTTCTTACATTTTTACCTTTAAAAAGTTTTTCCTCCTTTTTTAAAGTCGGTTTGAGTGGTTATACTTTAGAAATGACTTCAAGAAAAGGGTTTCTTGCTTAATGAATCCAAGAAAAGTTGAAAGTTTTCATATTAAAGCCAGCTTCTCATTTCGTGGTGGGCTGTAAGCCAGCCTGTCGCTCACTGGCTGTGGATGTACACCTCCCTCCACTGGCAGAGGTCTCACCCTGTTACCTGCTATCCAACCAGAGACACCTGCTGTCCACCTGCTTTCGGTGTCAGTGGTCCTCATGTAGATTTTTAGCTAAGGCACCCACCCATGACACCTGTAAACAAAGTGAACTTTATTAACAGGTGACTCAAAAAACAGACATAAAAATTACCAGCCAGGTTAAAGGTGAACTTTGAACTTCTAGTTTACTAAGTGCAGAAAAGGACACTACAGCAGCTGCACCTAATGACAAACCTATAAAAACTAAACTGAGTAACCGTGTCCCAAAAGTTAATTTACAAAAGGGCAACTACTAAATGCATTATTAACTCTGAAGCTGACTAATGCTCTCAGGCCCGTGGCATGGGGAGGCATGGGGGAGAAGCGAGTTCCTCGGGTCAGTTCTGAAGGAAAAGAGAGAAGGGAATTATCTTCTTTCATTCCTCAATCAGTGTATCCACAAGTGAGAGTGGTGTGAGGGAAGGCAGATTGGTTCAGGATTACTTGCAGAGTGGGTGAGCTCATTTCTGGGGGGAGGTGATGGGTGCTGGAGGGAGAAGAGTCCTGGAGGCAAGGCTGGAGGAGGGCAGGCAGGTAAAACCAGAATTCACAAGGCTGAAAGGAGCTGCGAGAAAAACAGCAAGGCATCCATGGAAGAATCAAAAGCAAGAGGCAAACTCGTTAGGCTAGTCATGGGAAGGAAAAGTGCAGAGGCTTGTTAAACAGAGCCAGTTCACTACGGCTTCACTGAGTGCAGGTGTGTCTGGCTGCCCAAAGGAAAGGTGGCTCCGCCTAAAGGGCCCCCATAAAAATATACATGTAGAAGCTGCATACCGAGGCGAAGCCTAGCAGGCAGCTAGCAGCTACAGCCACCTGTGTTGCCATGCACCTGTCAGTCAAAGAGGCCACACCTCTAATAATGCAAACTTTAAACCTTAATCCAATTTAAACAGGTGAGCTATAAACATGCCCCCCCCCCACCCCACCACAGCTGTTATGAAAGAGGAAACTATCTCCAGAGACCAAAGTTTCTGTATCAGCTGCAAACATGTTTATTTCTGCTGGAGACTGACTCACTGTGGCACCTCTGCTGGATACCAGAGGAACTGCAGGCTTTAGCTTCACTTTTTTTTCAGTCCTGGAAGTTAATGCTTACCCTCCCCCCAAAAAACCTCCACATTTCAGTAATGTTCCGACGACACTTTTTAATGAAGTCTTTTTCTAACAATCTCAATTAAGCCATTAAGCCGTTTCTTTTTTACTCCCCACTGTAGAAATTTATTTATCGTTGTTAGATGAGACAAAGTGTTGCTAATAAAAGAAAGTGAAACATTTCTCAGATAAATGAAACACTAAATTGGCTTGATAGGAAAGCTTTCCACATAAGATTAAAGTTAGATTAAAATCCCCCCCCAGCATTTTGTGAGCAGCCTGTAATGTTAACCTGTGGTTCTTTAGGTCAGCTCATGTTTCACATATCGATCCTCTGCTGCCAAACAAATGTCAGCCATTGATTTTCTTCTCAGAAATAATAATTTTACAGCCATAAAAGGTCAGTTTCACAGTAATAGCTTGAAGCGGGAAAAGAGGTGCGCAGCATCCTGAATGGAGAGATTCTGTGGAGAATCAAAGTGACCGTCTGAGATTAGTGTGATGAGGTAATTATCAAGAGCCAGGTGTATTTCCTGAAAACCTGCATGAATGACCAGTGAAACCTCAGCCACAGTCACACCTGACATTTTCTTTCACAGAGGTGCCGAGCACTAAAAAGTCAGGTCAAAGTGATCGTAAGTGTGGTGAGAAATCCTGATTTATAAATAATAATGTTTGTGAGCATCATAACAGTGTAAAGCGGGAGAACATGAGTTATAAAAGTGCCTTTCACAGCAAACATGCCTGTGCAGGCCCATCGTGGTGTGTGAACTGTGGGGCTGTGTGGGCAGGCCAAACCCACACTTATGCCACCCGGGCCACAGGTGGGTGTGTCCACACAGGGCCCACAGCAGTTCTGCCCTTTGGAGCTCCTGTATGGGTTTCTGTGGGAAAGCCTATAGAAAAGCCGCCCAAAAGGCACAGGTCACATACACAGCCCCACTGTGGGCCCGCATTATAATAAGAAAATACCATACAGGGAAATGTGACTATTGAGGAGAAAATGAAACCATAGAACATGGGCTGATCCATATGAACACAGAGAATACTCACTTTATTTTTATCAGCTGCTGATGCTCCAGCTCCTCGGCATTTTCACAAACCTGCGTGTGGCGAGCACCTGCACATCAAACAGGTTCACAATTATAAACAGCTTCAAGCTCACATTCATGTGTGTGGGGCTCAGTCAGTCCCCGGCTCTGTGATACATGCACACCAACATTTCTGCATCTCTGACCCTGCAAGAACTCTTTGTATACAGTTAATCTGATCTAATATTTAATAATATATTGCAATTCTTTTTATACTTCACTTTATATTTTTCATCTCATAACACTGCACACTCACTGATAAGGTTTTACTTGGTATTTAATGTTGCACTGTAATAATATCCTTACATGTTCTACCTTAAAGTTTTTTCTTCTCTTGATAACCTGTCCAGCAGCTTTTGCAGTAAGAATCATCTGAGTGCCAAACACATCTGCTTTTAAACTCGCTATAGGCTCCCACTGTCTGTGATTTTCTTTTATTTATTTATTCATCTTTATTATTATTCACATGTGTACATATGCAATACTGCAACACCAGAGCTGGCAGACAGGGGCAAAAAGACAGAGAGAAAACACACACACACACACACAAAAAGCAAAATGGATACACAAACCAACAATCTCGCTTGTTAGAAGTATATGTGTGTGTGTGTGTGTGTGTGTGAGTGAGTATGTCTGTGTCTTTGTCACGAAATGTACTTGATAATGAGGGTGAGAAGACTAAACAACACCCCCCGGGACCCAGGCCATCTGCAGCCCCCCAGGAGCACTGAAGACCAAAGGCCACACATCCTGATGGCAACCATGTGCACACCCCAGAAGAAGAAAATGGAGGCCAAGATCCACAGAGAGCCAGAGGAGACCCCAGCAGGAGCCGAGAACATGACCCCAGCAGAGCTCAGACTGACCGACCGGGCACAGCACAGAAAAACCAAAGCTACAGCAATACGTAATGGAACCAAAGGCCACATAA
>JAMQGT020007886.1:0-31435 GCA_024447675.2 Pterophyllum scalare
GCTGTACTCTAATCCTAGCAGAGCAGAACGTGCTGTTCATGCGAACATGAACAACACCCTTACAGGAAGCATGACCCATTCTGAACAGGTGAGTGGGCAGCTGTCATCATCACACAGGGTAGCCAGGTTAAGGAGTGGCACTGACTGCTCACGTCTCACAGTCTGTAAGTGAATAATCCCTGCAGGTATTTCCGCCCGGGCCTCGGCCCACTTAAAACACGGCGTGGGAGGAGGGAGGAGTCAAACTACTCGTTGTATGAATTATGGGGGTGGTTAACCCCTCAAGTGTCACACAGGAAACCTTTTAACAGACGTGTCGCTCATCTAATTTCTCTTTTTTTCCCCACTTTGGCCTATCCTGTAGCTGTTAATATTAGAAAGCATTGAGTTTTTTTGTTAAATCAGTTATGAGTAAGGGACATGGATTTACCAACCGATTTAAAATATAAACCATAAATGTAAACAAAAAAGGATTTTAAGATGCATGCACAAATAATTTTTTGAAAGAGTTGAAGGTTGTGGCTGAAGAGAATCAAACAGGAAGAAGAGGTGCTAAAGCCAGAGATCCTCTCAAACCACCATGTGTTTTCAATCTCAGGCCTCTGGCTCCCTACACTCTCTACTCCCAAATGCTCTAGAAAATAATCCTACTGTGTTTTTTCCTCGGCTTGCTGGAAATGACCTAACTACTGCCAGGAAGAGGAATGCAAAGCATTCCCTGGAGCTGTTTGTGACGTCAGAGCGCTGAGGAGGCCCCTGCGCTTCCGCCAGCTTGGATATTCCAGATCAACCCAAACTCCCAACAGCTGGAGCTCAACCGCTGCCTCGCTCCAACTCCCAAACAATCCCAAAAACACCCCCCCACCCACCCCATGTGAGGCACTTCTCTTCACATCTGGGCCTTGAGTGTTTACTATTGTAAACTAGAGAACACCAAGTTTTTACACTTAAAAACACACATCTGAACAGCTTTAAACTGAAGTTTTTTAGATGTGTGACTTTCAAAAAGCCTCCTGTTCATTGCTTTCTGCAGCGCCTTGCCCAGCGTGTACGGTCAGTCATGCATTGTGTAATTGCCTGTAAGTGTCTTTTTCTGTGGAGGTTTTGTCTGCCAGCCAAAAAAATGATTTCGAAAGAAAAACCAAAGATAGGGAAAACAAAAAAAAAAAAAAATGGTTTCACTAACTGATAACTCACCAAATGTGTCAACCAGTCCAAGTGCTATTTTAGACATAGACAGAAAACATGCTCCAGTTCCAAAACATTATTATATATTATATTATAGCAGATAAAATTAATCTATTATTCCATTTCAAAAAGGGGGGGGGGCTCTCTGCTGTTTGGTTTATCAAATGTAACAATTTCTTCTTTGTTTTACAGCATTTTAAACTTTTAACTGTTTGGGCACAAAAAAAAGCCATCATTTCCTTTATGAGATAATGAGCACAACAATGAATAATAAAAGTAACACAGGCTGATAGCTAATTTTTCATCTCGAGTTGGAACAATTTTTCTAACATTTGCAAAGGAAGTGCACTACTGTACCACATACCCAAATTAAACCACAAGCCTCCTTACAGAAGACTTTAATTTAAAAGGTCCCCTTGAAAAATTATTCAGGACATTAAACATTTAAAAATTATTTTTTTCTCCAGCCATAATATAACATAAATTACATACAGTCTTCTTTTTTCCCTAAACATTGGACCACAGTCAAAATCCCTGCACACTGTTTTTTCAGCTTTGCACATCACAACAACGGCTGCAAACTGGTTTTGTCATCATAGGATCATCTGGTAGGCACAGGTGTACATGTCTTACAGTTTCCCCCCACACACACACCCTGGCTTTATCTGTGCTAAGATACTAAGTAGCAGAGCCGGTCAAGGCCAACTGTACGGCTTTATTTCCCTGTCTTCACCATGTAAACTGTCTCTCCGTGGTTAAGCTCTTAATATTTTGCAGGTTCTGTCTGAATATGTGTGGTTTGGAGTTTAGTTTCAGTCCTGTCTCCCTGTTTGTACCATCAGAAATCACCCATAATTTACACTCTACTGATCATCTTCAGGTGCATCAGAGCTGATACAAACATTAAAGGTTTTCCACTGGTAAATGTGGTGCTTTTTTGTAGAGTATGATGTTTAAGCCACAGACTTAGCAGATCTTCATCATCAGATCAGCTAAGCATCTTTCAATACAGCGCAGTGGAAAAAAAAAACAACACACTGCTTACAGCTGTGCACAGCACAGAACTATTAACTAAAATTTTAACAAAGAGTGGAGGCTCATTCTCTTGCAGCAGATAAAGTCTTCCAAGTCAAACTCAGCAAAACTTTCCCCATACTGAAGTCTATTCTTTTCCAGCTCCATACTTCTCTTCTCAAACTCTACTGAGTAACTGCATTATTCACAGTTCAAATGAAACCTCATTCATCTTATACAGGGCATTGGTTTCTTGGTGGGCCTCAATTTGTCTATTTTTTAAAGCTGTTTAACTCTGGTTAAGGCCCTCCCAACCTCCCTTTGAGCCAGCTTTCTTCTGATTGGCTGTCCCTTATAAACAGACGGTTTAAAAAGCAGGTGGGTGGGACTTCTAACCTTTTTCTTTTTTTTGACTAAGATTACCATAGTAGGAATAGCTGCTCTCTCTGACACCATACAGAGCCAGAAGTAGAAAAAAAATGGAAGTGAGCATGTAGAGCCATCTTCAGTCTGCGCATTTGGTGCAAAGGTACATATGCTGACCTAATTATTTGAAACTTTGTGTTTAAAATGACCACCCACCACTGTAACTTTGCAACAGAAAATAATGCAAAATATAACAGGTCCACTTTAAAAGTGTACCCTGTGCTGTCTCCTCTCACCATGGTGGGTATAGGTGGATGACGTCTTTGGGTGCAGGAATCAGCTGGGCAGCTGTTTCTCTGTTGAATAACACCAACATATGAGCTTTCTCCTCAGAGACCGGGTTACTGCGTTGGTGGCCATCTCCAGGGGGTTGGTGGTGCTCACAGTGCGCCAACTGCATGCTGCACTCCTCATGAACCTCCAGCACCTCAAGCACCAGCACGCCAGGCCTGTCCACTGGAGATCAGAGCCACAACAACACAGATGTTTAGTGTGTGTGTTTCTCTGTGTACAGAGTGTACTCATGCTCTCTGTGGGACTCATTATGCATTATGAAAGTAATTTTTTTTAGCATCAGAACAACTTGCACTGATTATCTATAAAACTGTTACTGACCTCAGCCTGAGCTTGATATGAAACACAGTAAATCCCAAAGGGTGACTGTACAAATATTTGGAATTTCACCACAACGCTGACTGCTTGGCGTGAACTATAAAGTCCACAGAGATACTTAAGAAGAGCAAATCACAACGATGCCCTGCAGCTATAACGCAAAGTGAGATAGGAGAGAGACTTGGCAGCATGAAAACTGAGTGTGTAAACTTGATTGCACTGAATTGTTAAAACAGCAGCATAAGAGGGCAAAGTCAATGCAGCTTATTGTGTGTGCGTAGGTAAGTGGCCAGAGGGGGATATTTTAATATGATATGAGTAAATCAGATCAAGGAGATTTCTAGAGGAATTAGGTTTTAACAAGCATTTGTCCAAACATGAACGTTAAGTGGTTCATTTGTGCTCTGTGCATTGAGATCCCAAATAACAAAATCATTACAATAACACCAGGCAGCACGCCAAAGCCGAGAGAGTACTCGAGTCCTCCTCTTGACCTGCAAATTCAATATTTTAGGAAACAATTCAACATCTGCACATTTGAGCATAGATACATCACACACCATCACAATCCGGTGTCTCGGAATAGCATAATCCAGTCAGCATCCTTGTTTATGTGTTATTGTTAATCAGGTGTTAGAGCAGCACAATCATAGATAGAAAATATGAATGAACCCACTGTTTTGGACTCAACATTTGGAAGCTTCAACAGTGGGAGGCTTCAATTCAAACGACATACGCATGCTCTTTCTAATTAGTGCTGTTAATAAGCACAAACTTGTTCTTCTTGTCTGCACCATACAACTAGCCGAAATATTAGAAGAGTGAAGAGAGTGCACATTCTTTGATATAATGGTCATAATAATGGTCATAAAATTAAATAAGAGTGAGTGGCTCCCTATGTCCTCACAATTGAGTCACACTCCTAAATTTAAGCCTTACCACATTCTGAAGCCTCAACATTAACGTTCTGACCACAATGGGGGGGGGGGTTGGAGCCAGAATTCTATCATATTTGGATAAGAATACTGGAGTGCTAAGTTACAAGCTAGGGTGACAAGCTTGGAGACCAGCTGGCAACTACCTGGCCACCTCTGACCGGATACAGAGACCACTTGCCTTCAAAATAAAAAAGTCCACATTCTGAAAGGTGTTTCAGTGATAAGGCAAAACTTACAGCAAAGCTGAACAGTCTCCTTTTCCAGTTTGTGTTGTACTTTTTCAAGTTTCACTACCACTCAGTGGTCAGTTAGCAGTGTCTGCAGAGAAATCAGCCTCTTCTATACAAACTATGGGTGACCGCAGTAATCAGCTAACAACTGAAGCAATCACAAGAAGGTTTTTGGTGCAGCACCCTCTTTGTGACCAGCTTCACCTTGCAACAGTCAATAACCTCCAGGAACCACTTGCCAACCAGTCGGGGATTTTTTCCTAGCGACTAAGGCATCGCTCACCAGTTTTAGGCCTGTGTGATTGAAGCCTTAGCAAACTGAACCCATAACCTGTATAAGGGCCACACATGGACACAGATCTCTACACAATACTCCTTAAAATACCAGAATTTCACAAAAAAAAAATTGAAGCACAAATGTCTTGGTCAGACTGTACCACACAGCATAATATTTGTCAGATAATCCCATTAAAATGCTCCAAAAGGCACCAACAGCCGAACATGGTGGAGCAGTCCAGCTTAAATTAGCATAGATGGAGACCCTCTATAGCTGTCAGTGTCTTCAGTCAAACTGGCCACACTGTAAACTAACTTACTAATATCCAAATACACGAGTTAGAAAAGTTCACCCCCATACAGCTGTTGTAATGAGAGAAAATATCCATAGAGGCCAAGAACTGGCTTAGTACCAGGCTGTAAACATGCTTTTTAATGCTATTTATTGGTGCTTTGAATCATGGATTCTATGGGGACCTGGAGTTTGCAGGTTGAATGTTGCAGATGAAATTGTGTAAACCATTCCAGAAAAAAGTTTTATTATGCATCAAATTATGTTTTTGTTTTTTTTTTATATTAAAAAAAAATCCTGATGTGAGCCATGCAACATTAATGGGTTAAAAACACTAAAACAGAATTCTTCAGGCCAAAAAACGAATAAAGAAAGATCAAATATTGATTATACTTCGAAACCAGGTCAAGTCAAAATAAACTCCTACATTTCAATTCATTTTTATAGCTTGTTACGCTAGTCAAACCATCGACTGACCACAAATTCGAAGTTAGATAAGGTGGGTGTTTTCATTTTCCACAATCAACTGTCACCTTTGAGTCAATGCTTGTGTCCTATTACGAGGAGATACTTAACAACAAGACAATGCAAGTGGTTTGGTACGCCACGGAAAGGAAAAAGAAAAAAAAAAGTAGGCAAGCAGCTTCCTGTCACCTACATGTGAGTTCACAGTTCAGAGCCACAGTGATCAGCCTACAGCTAGCACTTCCTCAGCATGGCCCCTATAAGTGCAATCACATGTACGTTTAAAAAAAAAAAAACTTCACACCTTTGAGACGGGCATCATCCCACTCACAAATCAAAGTTCATGGTTAAACTTTAAGTGCTGATTCAGAGGTTTATGTGTGCATAATCCTGGTTTGATCTGGCAGAGGATTCGTGTGACGTGGATCACCTGTTGCGGTTGTTGCTGCTGAGGTATCAGAGATGGACTGGTGCTTCCAGAAGCTGATAGCTGACCTCTGCCTGCACTGAAGTCGATTCAGCCTCTCTGCCAGACCTCCACTGTGAAACACACACACGCCCCCACCCCCACAGAGGTAGATGATGTAATGTGATAAACTCACAGAGCACACGCAACCTAACCAACGCACAAGCAGAAATGCTTATTTCAAAGTGAAGTTAAAGATTTTCTGATGCACAGAACCAGCTGTCAAAGACTACAGAAAGCCATCTGTCAGATTTGGTGGGCTTAGAGATTGCAAACGACATTTAGCACCCACATTATGCCACCAGGTGTCCCTTTCATCATCAGTTCTGCTGTGGAAACATTACCACCAAAGTCTGTCTATCACCTGGCTGCAAGCAATACAGCTTCTTACTTTGTTTGCTCCTACTTTGAAGCAATGCACTATAGCACATACTATACACTCACCACTGCAATTTTATTAAAACTAACACAGTCCTGCAGAAACTCTAGCTTCATGAAGGCTGCAAAGATCTGTGCGATTTCTTAAGTACTACTGATATAACTTGATGATAATTTCGAAGGATCAAGTGTGTGATGTTAATGTTATGCAACTTTTCTGACACCAAACTTCTAGAAAACTGAACTGGGAACAGCAATATCACACATTGCAGTATCGGGAGTGGTACTGAGCATTAAAAAAAAAAACTGGATTGGGACAAAATTCACACCTTTGAAACTTTCTTTTCTTTTTGGCGGAGTCTTCTGGAGTCTTGGGTTGCCTGTTGATTGATTTCTGAGGTGTCTGCAGCATCGCCTGAGCAGATCTCATCCAGCCACTGATTGACCTTTTGCTGCCCTCACCAGTTTGGAGAGGAAAGACCTCTGAGTCCAGTCTGCTTGAGTTGCCAGTATCCTCTCCATTAGACGCATACCCTGAGATCTCAAGCTCTTCAACCTAGGAATAAAGTGAATATTATTGATTAATTTGATGTGAAAGAGTTTTAATTTGCACTTTGACATTCTCAAAGCAACACGTTAAAGTGTTAAAATACAGTTAAATAATAATAACTGTATATATGCTCATTTCCAGCTCTAAATTTCTATTCTGAGATGCTAAATGAGCTTTGAATGATTTACAGCTTAAAATAATTTCTTATTTGTCTTATGGCCTTGGTGCAGCCTCTCAAAAACCTTCCCTTTTCTTCTGATTGGCTGCACCTTGTAAACAGAAGGTGTTAACAGCAGGTGAGTGAGGCTGCTGTGCACATGACCATATTTAGGATATCCCCTCTCTGTACAGAGCCTAAAGTAGAAAAAACTGTCTTTAACAGTGTTTAAAGCAGTCTGAAGCCTGAGCTTAATACTTGCACATCCACCTCACTTCAATAATATGAGCATCCACCACTATAGTGCTGTATTTAAATATATATGTTTCATTGATATGTAAAATATTCACGAGCAATGAATGACTAATTAAAATTAATAAACTCAAAAATCAAGTGGGTGGACATGGTACACTGACACACAGTTGGGGTGATTTAATTCACAAATTAGTGAACAAAACAATCTTTCTTGCTGTGTCATTGCTGGCTACACCTGAAGAATCTGTTCTCATGGAAAAATCCACGAGAAACCCGAGTTCCTGTCATGTGCAGACAAGACCAGCATACCAGGCCCTGTCAGCCAATATGCTCTCTTCTTTGAATCAACTTGACCCTGCTAGGCAGCGTGCCAGCAGACGTCACACTCCAACCAGCTACAGAGAAAAAGGAACACTATGTTCCTGGCCCTGGCTCAAAAATGTTTTCACCCAGCACTGAAAGCATTATAAGTACACAGCTCTACACAGCCTCATCCACTCACTCAAGTTCTCCTGAACAAACAGTAGTAAAAAGTTGTTTATAGCCCTGCTCGAGCTCTAATGTGGTGTAGGTGGTTGACCCTTTAAGCACCAATCTCAGGGGCGTCGGACCGAGCAACACGCTTCACTTGGGGAGCGGCCATCCTCTTTGGCCTTGAATCGCAAAGTCACCTATACAGCTCCGCCTGTCCTCTCTTCGCGGCTAGTACAAAAACATAGAAATCTGGCAGGCGCACATCAAGTGAGTCAGCCGTGCGTTTATCTGGAATAGTAAATTTTGCCTTGGATTGGGATCCTCCTCCCCCATATCCTGTTAGATCCAGTTTGATTTACTATTGGTAATGTGCAAGCAAGCCTTCCAGGCAGCAAATAAAAAGTGCAAAAAAGTCTGTACACTCTGGTAGACTAATTAAGTCAATATTTATCCTGCATATACTAAAATCAATCATAATGATACTCACATGCATGAAAGCTACATACTATTTCTACCAAATATGCACTAATTAACTTGTCAAAACTACCCTGTGCATTCATTTCAGTATTACTATATTAAACCCTATAAAAGTAGGACTCTAAAGACTTCCTTCTAGAGGGCCTCTGACCACAAGCCTCCTGTTTGTTGATCTTATTTTTTTTTTTTAACCCCAAAGAGCTGATAACAGCAAATTATATGTGTGACAAGAGGAAGTAGCTGGGGTCTGCGGGACTCGTGCTAATCTCTCATCAGGCTTGCTCTCAATATATCAAGTTAGTGCTTTTTGCAGCCTTAATAAATGAGCGCAATTGGCAAGCTGTACCGAAATGTGATAGTGCAAACGATCAACGGCGTCAATCAGAGCCATCCTCCTGTTCAACGGTGTTCTTACAAACCGCTATCTAGGCAACCGCATTCACTCGGTTTTGCCGCAACTAGCTGATCAATTATGCATTGTATTATGGGCTCTGACAACTACAATGCATGTGTGTGGTCTGAGCAAAACACCTTTACCACTCCTTGTACATTCTCACCATGCCAGCCCTGCCTTCAACAAACACAGGCTTCTGAATGGCTTGTGGGCAGGAGCAGTTGATCCAGCTCTCTGCAGCACACGGGGTCCATGAAATACCAACACCAGTGATAACAGCAACAATGAGCGAGCAGTAAGAGAATTCAGCGCTCAGAAGAACCAAAGTATTTTATTATACATCAATATCAATTAAAATAATGGTTACATTTGCATTAAACGTGTTTTGGTCTTAAAAATGCTTCAAAAATATTTAATTTACTTCAAAAAACAAAAAAAGAGAGAGAGAAAAAAAGGGGAGCATATTTGCACACATGCAAACCAGAAACACTCAAATATTACTAAACAATTTAAATTTTCTCTGAGTTGCAGCTCTACAGTGTTTAGATTTCTAAAAATGAGTGGAAACTATTCAATTATTTACATATTATACTTAAAGAAATTAAAATGACTAGTGTTAACATCTGCTTTGCCCTTCACATAAAGCCTGTGTTTTACTGCTGCCTCAGCTTCTGAACTTTGACAGAACATAACCTGAATCAAGAAAGTACTCTGGTTTGAGGCCTATGGCCCTTCTCCGGACTTCACAACAGAGCTGAAACATTGCTCCACCTAGTGGTTTCAAGGCTAAACACTCAACCACAACAAATTAATTCAAAGTTACTGAAAAAAACCCAACAAGTTTGATCTGGAGACTAAAACATGGTATCTAAATTTATTATTTTAAATGAGAGCACAGGCTTCCAAGCAACATAAGCTACAGCTGCAAACAAAGCCCTCATATTTAGCAGTGAACAGTATTCGGTCTGATGTTTCACTGGACTCCAGCAAAAGTAAGTGCATGTCTTAGATAATTGCAAGCACTGGCAGTCAGCTGGTAATTAGAAACACAGTTGGTGTAATACTGGACAAACTTAGTAAGAGCTTAAGAAGTCTTATAGCCCCATCTAGTGTCCCCGAACACAAACAGCACATGCTCCTATTAGAAGCAGCCATCGGTAATGCACCTGTGCTGCTCCTGCCTAAGCTCAGTATGCCTCGGTGTACCAGTGTAATAAACCAGTTTCATGCACAGATGCATGCACTGCTGTTGGTTGTGATAAACAGTAATTAACAGTAATTTACTTACGTCTTCTATTTTAGAGGAAAAGTCATTTGGCTTTTCTTCAGGGGACTCACAGTCTGAGATTTGTTGCCTACTGTCCTTTTCAACATCTTCATGAGACTCATCATCCAGATCGCTGTCTGTGTCAATAACAGGAAGGTCATCTAGGAAAGAAAGAAATAACTGAATTTTGCTAGTGCTGTAAATTTGATCTTATAGCCTTTATCAGAATATAGAGATAAATGAGCTGTTACCATGTAACAAAAAGTGTATTACTTATGTCAATTGCTTTTACTAAGAAAAGTCTGGAAAAGGATCTCAAACTAGGCCTTGGGTTAAAGGACCAGTTCACCTTTCTAAGAAATTAGTTAATTAACTTTAGTGCCCAGAGTTACAGTTCATATGTTTTTGGACAATGACACATTTCTTGCAGTTTTGCCTCTCTACACCACCACACTGGATTTGAAATCAAACAATCAAAATGTGATTGAAGTGATGTTTTTCAGCTTTAAGGGGTTTTACATAAAAGTACTACATTACCTGTTCAGCAAATACAACCATTTCTATCCTTAGTCCCCCATCTAGTTCATTCTTAAAAAAAAGGAAAGCACTGACCAGCTCATTAACACTAAAAAAAAACCTGACTACAAGAACTACAAGAAATGTGTCACTGTCCAAAAGACTGTGGAGCTAACTGAAAGTGAAGTAGACTAATAGAACACTAAGATTTGCTGGCTTGGTTTAACATGAAGACAGGGAAATGGCTAGTTTGAACATATAGCACCTCTAAAGCTCAGCAACTGTTTGTTCAGTCATTAAAAAAAAATTTACAAAACACAAACATGTAAAAGAAAGACCCACTTTGTAAAAGCTGAACTTCACAGTTAGAATAACCTGAAAGATAGAAAGACCCAACTCAGTATGTCCCAACTTAATTTTATACCTTCATCAGTGCTGAGCATGAGCAGCGCTCTGCTGTAAGACTGAGTGGGAGCTGTGGGTCTGGCTCGACTGCGAGACTGCTGCTGCCGTGCAGCAACTCTGGGCAGATGCTGCTGGGTCTCATTGTCAGACTGCTCAGAGTTACTGGAGCTCCACGCAATATTCACTGGGTCCTCATCATGGTGAGGGCCACTGCTTGGAACTGGGAAACACATACAGAAGGCAACAGCGTAATGTCAGAAACAAATCGCTATGAGGTGCTTGTTAAAACTGGAGAACTATTCCTGAAGACTATTAAGAAATGACAAGAAAGCTGCCTAAGTGAGTTCAGGTTGTGTTGAAGAATAAAGGTGGTCATGCAAAATACTGACTTTCAAGTTATTAGAATTGGACAAACCGTTTTTGCCTTATAGACAGTATTTCTATGTACGTTTGCATGTTTAAATAACAACTACAGTCAAGCCAGCAGCCACATTTTGTGTTATGTATCTATACTAGATAGAGTATAATTGAATTTCAAAATAAAAGTGATCTTCAGGTGAATGTTCAGGTGAATTAATCAATACATTTAGTCTGTCATTAATTATATAATAATTCATTACATAAATAACAATACAGAAATAAATATGAAAAATAAATTTCAAATGATAACAGAAATATTCAATTAAGACAAACATACTAATAACCCCTTTTAAAAATTAGGATTTCAAAAGACCTGTCCATCCATTAAAATGAAACTTGCTGTTTCCACAGACTAGGTACTAAAAGGTGAATTGTGTGGGAATTAAAATGATTAAAGTTATTATAAAGGTAAAAAGTTTGGGATCGCAATGCACCACAACAAGAAAGCCCAGCAAAGTGAACAAGCTACCTGAGGCAGGTAAGTGTTTCAACTTCCTTACAGCAGAAAGTTTTCTTCCTGGTGACTGAAGGATCTGCAACAAAAGCCAGAAGGCAACAGCATCAACACAGTTTGAGCAGCAGAGTGATAGCGCAAAGAGGGGGACAGAGTGCTCCTGCTCTTTATCACCTCTGTCACCGGACTGTCCAAAAAACTGTCTCCACATTTCTCCCAGCTCTTGGCGGATGACAGGGATGAGACTGAAGGAGGTTCCCTGCCCACTTTCTGGAGACCATTGTGGACATCATCGGGAAAGAAAACACACTTTATGTCCCTGGAGTACCTTTTACGCTGGCGAAAATAAATCAAGACGTAAAAGAGATTAGCTAAAAAAAAAAAACAGTTCAGCAGTTATTGATGCAGGTTTAATGATCATTTCACATGGATTCACTCAGAGCTTAATTACCAATAGCAGTGAATATTTTTGCTGTTATTAATAGTTTAAATATAATTCTGGTAATACATGCCTGGCAGGTAAACCCCTTTCCGCTGTGGGCGGGCAGAGCCGGGTAACATGGGCTGCTAAAGCTAACTAGCTATACCCTATTGGTTAGCGTTAACTGGCTAGCTAGTTATCAGACTTCTTACCTTTCTGGAGCACATTGAGACAAAAACAGTTAATGCGGAGTTACTAGTGTGGTCTGTGTGCGTGTCCCCACAGCGTCATATAATGGGATACACTTCTCGAACCCATCTTTGAGAAGTTACCGGTGTTTCCTCCCTCAGTAGTTTGCTAACAGCAGGAACAAACTAGTGGCGCGTACCCAATCTGGAGGTACGTTTCATAACTCACCAGCGTGCGCCGGAGGCGGATATGTGTGAGATTCTCACACAAAATTACTTGAACCCAAAGCAGTCAAGTGCTGAAGTTAAGCAGGTCTGTAAAATTCAGACTGACTTACCCGCAGCTGTACTTGAAAACGTGTTATTTTTCCACAGTTTTCTAAATTTCAGGGCGTTTGGTATTAACATTGGTAGAGACAAAACATGTTATTTCATATCCCTACCTAATTCTACGCCCCTGTTCCAGCATTAGCGGGAGAAGCAGTCAGCTGGGCTACACAAGTACTTACCAGACGGTATTAGCTACAGGTGCAGATAAGTCCAAAAATCATTACTATAGTAAAAGTACAGGTGAATTCACGTTAAAATATGCAAGTAGTTACTAGTCATTATAAAGAGGCATATCACACTTAATAATAGGAATTTATCTGTGGTGAAAACCTTTTTAATTTATTCCCCCTTTGTGGCAGGGACACTAGGGAACCTTCCCTATAAAAAAAAAAAAACTGAAAGTCTTTAATCTTTTGAAAAACTGATGTAACAAAACAGAAAATTAGCCATCGTCATGGATAACTGTCATCTTATTTTACAGCCAGCCCTCATTTCTTTGTATTTCACTCCCAAGGACGTTTTTTTTTTTTTTTTTTACTTGATCATTTTCAGAGGAATGGGTTCTTTTTTTAAAGCCTCTTAACACTGACCTATGAAGCCTTCAAGTACAAAAAGAGACCTTACTCAGTCTGTACACATACAGTACCAGGCAACTGAACAAGGAACCAATTTTAAATTGTATCATTAGGCACTTTGTTACTAGCAGTCTGTTTCAAAAAACATTTATTCCAATTTTTTTTTGGCATTTTTCATAGAATGAACTAAAGGTAACAGTTTGAAAGGCTTACAATAGCATTTTTCATCAATAAGGTGATTCCAAAGAGCTGTTGGCTGAAAACATGAGACATCTCAGCCCCCTTAGATGTAAGCATTTGCTGTATGATACACAGCATTTTGTCTTTGATGTTGCGGTTAAAGGAATCAGCTTGCACTTATAAGTCAGTGCATCTGAAAATGAAAGATCCTCAAACATCAATTACAATGTGATAGTGAATACTAGCTCCACCTCTACTAGGCTGATAACATATACACGATAATATAACCAATAAAATCTCTGCATAATGAGTAGGACTGAGTACATTTTACTTGAGTAAACTATATTTTTACTCTGCTGGTTATAGCACAGACTGTCTGCATATCAAGGCAGGTGTAATACTGATTACCATCAAATGAAATAGTAAAAACAGCCCCAACTGTGACCAGCGGTGCAGGAAGACGGTCAGTTTGGAGTGACACGACAACCTCCCGTGGACTCAAAATGTAATTTTTATTACAGCAAATCCATCCGAATCTCAACATCTTTCAAAGAGCAGGTTAAACATACAAAAGCTCACTTAACATGTTTTTTTTTTTTTATTAAATATGTAAAAAGCAGGTCAAGTTATTCACAAATAAAATGCAAACATGCAACACGATTTTTGTTGGGGAATGCATAATGAGTGGGACAATAAAAAAAAAAAAACATTTACCATTCATTAATTATTGACAGTACATGTTTACATTCTTTTTCATTTACACAATAATATATGACTAAAGCATCATGGTGCACTGCCCAGTTCAATATTAGTAAATGCAATATTAAGAAAGGGTATACAATGTACTTACTGGAATATAGTGTAGCAAATTGCTCAGTGAACTGACATCTCCCTAAGACCTGTGATTTAAAACAAAACAAAAAAACAAAAACCAACAGTTCCAGCGGAAGTTTACAACTTAAAACTGCTGCTTCATAATAAGACTACTCCACAATGATGTTCCTTCCCTCCCTATGTTTACGGCTTAAATTTCTATCGCTAAAACCACCTTTTATGGTGGGACAAATGCTAAGCTGAGCACACTGATTATCTGAAATCTTGTAATTTGTAAAGACTGCTGTCAAACAGTCATACGTTGGCATTTTACTACATTTTATTCACAATTCACCGACTGTAGTGTCCTCCTTCATGAGGATGCAATTCAGATCCTTGCACTATTCCTAAGGCTTAATAACAACAACAATAATAAATACGGTGAGGGTCTATGGACAGATTGTCCAATACGAAGTCAAATGTCAGTGCAACATATGGAAGGAGGTTAAATAAGAGCTACTATGAGCCCTTCCAGGGCTTTGCTTATTGCATTCTTGTGATTAATATTGTTGATATGCAAAATAAAAAAAGGGGGGGGGCGCAGGAAGGCTTACAACTGCACTGACAGGTAAGGGTTACCTGTCTAAACTTCAGCATTTCATCACATCTACTGCAGGATTTGAATTGACTTTGCGCCCACACAGTCCTCTGATGGTCTCAGCTTGTTTGCTGGTGGAGGTCATCACCACAAACCTGCCACAGCAGTTCACCAAAAGTCACAAGAAACATCGAACAGTGAGCAGAGGGATACAAAAAATAATGAGAAAAAAAAAAACTGATGGTGCTTCTATTCAGGAGGCTGCTTCATGTGCTCAGTCTTGGAGAGGATGAAAAATAAACCGTGAGGAAAAATGAAAATCCTGTAACAGTTCTCACATATTCAAAAAAGGGAGGGGGGGGTAATTGTTGTGAGGGATGATGGCAGTCAGTATTCATCCTGCTCCTCCTGCTGATCATCTGGCACCTCATCATGGGCTTGCTGGTCCACTTCCTGTCCGTCACCCTCAGCCAGTTCCCCTCCTTCCTAAAAAAAAAAAAGGAAAAAAAAAAAAAGAGAGAGACACACCATAGAGTTTGAGGCAAGCGCATGTGACTACACACAAAGACTGAATTCTTGTCTGTTTCAACCACACAATCACTTCCACATGATTTCCTCAACAAGGAAGGAACACAAGCTGTCCCGAATCCTGCTCAGATCAATCTAAAGTCCTGGGCTGACCTGCTCGTCAGGGGCGTACAAGATCTCCATTAGCTGGTTGATGATTGGGGCGTTTTCTTCCCCCTGATCCTGGCAGAGCAGCTCCACATCTCGCAGCTTGCTGAAATAGTAGTCCCGCTCCTTCTCCACTCCTTCCAGTGCCAACTTTAGTGTGTTCACCTGAAAAGAAATGTTCAGTTGAGTCTTAAAGCCTGAAACATAAACTCTGAACTTTGGTTACAGTCCAAAAGTAAAATATTCACAACGTGCAAAGCTGAACCTAATGATTCTGTCTAAAAAGAGCAACTCAGATAAACTGTTTAGCTGAAGTTGTCTTCAGTTACATGTGATTAGAGCACTAGAGTAGTTCTGAATGACTGAATGTAACCACAATGTTATATCAGTAAAGGCTCTGCTGAGCAGTTTAGACTTAAAATACCACCTTCTATTTTGCCAGTTGCCACTTAACAAATGTACATTCAAAAAAAAATAAAAAAATAAAATGGTGGCTGGCAGCATTTTCTGGCTAGTGGTCACTCCACAAAAGCTCCAAGCCTGCTTCATCTTAGTTTAATCCTTGGCTTAGATCTGACATGTACTGCACCAAATTTAATGCAGGCAGCAACATTTTGGATCTCAGAGTGGAACAACTACACAATAGCCACACAGCATTTAACACACTTTGTGTGTGTGGTTTTTTTTTGGTTTTTTTTTTAAATCTACCCAACCACATACTGTACAGTGTCATTAAAATGCTTCTGCCCTATTTTGAAACATTTTAAATCATTTTTTCTTCACAGAACTGCTCAAGCAAAGGAACCTTTTGTCTGTGGATTTAGGTCTGACTCCTAATTTGAACCAGACTGTACATAAAAGATAGATGTAGCCCTGGGTCTAAAAAAGTGATACATAGAAGTGCCTTAAATCTGCACTCTTTGTAATGGCCAGCAGGGGGCAACTCAGGCCCTGTTCCAGAAAGCAGGTTTACCAAACTGAGTCTAAAATTTAAACCCTGGAGTTTTTAGCACTACAAAAGCTGATTACAGATATTCGTTATTAATTCAATCAATTCTGAATATGTTCACGCTGAGTTAAGTGCATGTGTAGTGGAAGAAAAGCAATCATCAATGGAGCTCCAATACTCAGGGGTGAAAGTAGGCCCGTATGGTCCGGTACTGCGTACCACTAAGAGTTGGAGCAGCTGTCTGCTGTAAAGCAGTCATTCAGAACCAGTCACAGCTGTACTTTAGGTCAGAATAGATCCACTAGCTATAAGCAGTCTAAAACACGACTCAATCAGTTAATGAATAGCTTTTTTCTCATTTCAAACTGTTTCTGAACTGTTCGTGCTATACTGGTGCCTCAATTCTCTAGCTTCTCTCCCCTCAGAGATCAAAATTTTAGTCAACGGACAGCCACGTCCCGTAAGTGGGACGGATGTGGTGCACTGTATATGACAGGCTAGACCCTGATGTTTTGATTGACCCCTCATTCGGCCAATCATGTAACTGGCTGCACCAAAATCAACCGAAAAGCTACGTGACACCCCCTGGTTATTATTGGCTCTGGAAACTCATTTCTTAATATGATTGGCCGAATGAGGTGTCAATCAAAACATCAGGGTCTAGCCTTCCATATTAAATGTACTAAATACCGGACAGGACATATCCAGTTAACAGGCGGCGACATGGGTTTTCCAGAGCCAATAACAACCAGAGCGCGTAGTTTTTGCAGGTGACTTTGGTTCGTCCGGTTGACAGGTTAAAACGTTCACCGCTGCATTTAATGTCGGTCTGCTTGTTACAAAATATCTCAATTAAAAGCAAAGAGAGAATAACTAATTGTGTTA
This sequence comes from Pterophyllum scalare, assembly GCA_024447675.2. Classification (NCBI taxonomy): domain Eukaryota; kingdom Metazoa; phylum Chordata; class Actinopteri; order Cichliformes; family Cichlidae; genus Pterophyllum; species Pterophyllum scalare. The sequence continues at coordinate 17,269 of JAMQGT020007886.1, forward strand.
AATGTTATTCTGCTCAGTTTCAACAACACAGCACAGGTCAAAAACACTGCTTATGACCGGAGATTTCATTTACGCCACACTAGAGCGCATTCACCTCCAAAACACAGTGGCTGCCAAGGGGTTTGAGATTTCAGAAAGTTTGGTGGTTATTTCTTTCCAAAAGTTTTGTATTGGTGGACAAAGGCAGAATGCATGGAGGTGGTCATCAGTTGTGTTAGGTACAGTGTGTACAAACATCTCAGTTCCTTAACAACAAAAATATATTCCATACTGTCAAGTGATTCCAATTTCTGCCTTATCCAGGCAGCCAACAGTACATATATATATATATATATATATATATATATATATATATATATATATATATGTGTGTGTGTGTGTGTGCCATAGTACCGGCAAAAATTTAAAACTACTTTCACCCCTGCCAATACTAGGATTCACCATGGCAACAGGTAAATATAGAGAAGAGCCTCCATTTTAATCCAGTGGATGGAGGAATACAAATCAGTATTAAGGAGGACCATGCCAGGAGGCTAGAAAAGTGTAATTTTATTAATTCAAACACACTAAATTATTCTAAGCGATAAAGCTGGAATCCTACCAAAATTTACATCAGTTGTAGCCTGAGGGACAATATGCAGACAACTGAAGATAAAAATATCAAACAGATAAGACACAGTTTACTTAATCGATCTGTGATATTAGTCAGACCCAGAAATACAGATTTAGGACATTTGTAGTGAAAAAGATGTCAAAAGTGGGAACTGGCTGACAACCTGACAGAGACCAAGTTTTACATCCAACTTATGGTCGCTGCATTGGCCGCATCACATGCCGATTTAACATCACACAGCCACATGCATTTCTACTCTTGACCATTTGTAGTCTTCTCCGGCACAGTTGCACAAATCTCCCTTCATGAGTTCTGTGCCACTTGGGAATCCCTGTGCAACTGCATGCACGTGTCATATCCATGCCGGTACAGACGGACTTGCTCACAGTCTCACCTCAAGCTTGTGCATTTAGAAAATTTGAAAATAACTTTGGCTGCAACAGCAAATGTGTAAGGTTACAATGCAATGTTAGTTTTGGTATTTGGTGAGAACAACGAGCATAAATGGACCCCTTGGCAAAGATGTATCCTATAGTTTTTATCCTGGGCTGATAATAAATCTACAATATCCAGTTATGGCTTTATCTATCCTTAAACTGAAGACTTACTGAGTGGTCATACTAAATGTAACGATTAAGAATCACAGAAAAACTTTTCAGAGTTTGCTGAAGAAAATCTGCCAGAGTGCAGGTTAGGTTCACGGAGTCTGTTATCCATCTTGAACAGAAAAGCCCAGTTCTCACTAAAACTTCTTTCTAGAACAGTGACTACTTCCCTTGATTTATCACCTCAAACATTTTCCTGATGGTTTTATGGTCTCAATTGCAAGTTTCAGGTCATGTTTAATACAACATGATGTTCATTTTGTAAATTATATGTCCATTTAGATTGAAGTCAACAAAGCTGGGTATCATCTAGTGTGTGGTTACCTTAATCGCAATCATAAGGTAGCCACACACTAGATCATAACCACATGTGGATGTGCAGTTTGTTTGTTTTTTTGCCTTTTCAAGCATTCCTCACTGGTATGGTTTAAAAAGAAAAAAAAGCCATGGCAACTGCAAAACCGGCCAACATGAGACTTTAAGCCAGAGTCCACAAACAAATGACAGATATATATATATATATATATATACCACACACACACAGAGTGTGTCTATGATTTGGCATAAATTTAAGCATTAACACAATATTTTGGAGCAACAAACACCTAAGTGCATTTTGATACATTTACACTCCACAGCTGCTCTGTCTGTGCACTTAATCCGCCTTTGTGAGCTAAATTCATACATGGGGCGCGGGTGTACATACACTCAAAAAGGCCTCCACTACAGTTCAGCTGTGACCACAGACACTGCTGGAAAGAGGCACATGAGCCATGTGGGGAAAAGAAGAAAAAAAAATCCTGCTGATCACAATCGTGCATACCTGCTCAGTAAGATGTGTGACTTGTGCTTCCAGTTCTTTCTCTCCTTTGGCAGGAGTTGATGCAGATGTGGGGACCTTTTTGGCAGATGAGGGTCTGGATGTTGGTGTTGAAGACTTGGGGGTAACGGAGCTTGACCTGGATGCTCCTGTAGCAAATAAATATTTATGAATATAATCTTGACAAATCAGACCTTATAATCACAGAGTTGATATCTGAGCTTAAATGATAGAAGACTAGCCATTTATCAGCATACACATTTAGTGTAAATGTCAAAAATAATTTGCAATATATAAGCATATATGCATAATTTGTAAACATCATTTTGTTTAATTCATCAGTTGAACCTTACCTGCGGTAGGAGAACTGGCTGCATGGTGAGACTTCTTTGGCAGATTGAAGATTTGCTCACCAGGATCAGGTGGGGGGATGGCATCCTGACCCTGTCTGGCTGCAACTGGGTCATACTCTTTACCATCGTAATTGGCGTCAAAGAATTTCTTAAACCACTGGATGAAATCAAGATTGTCCTGAAATCTGCCTTTAACCAGTTTCTCCACGGGAATAATCTGGACAAAAAAAAAGACTAAATTAAAACCCCAAGCAACAAGCAAGTGACAGTTAAGGTGAAAATGATGTTAGGGACACTCACCTTGTCCACATTCATCCTTTTGAAGGATGCCTGCAACAGCTTGAAATTGTGAATGTACTCATGCTCTAGTTTAGCTTGAAACTTGACCTTCTTAAGACTGATGCAGCCTGGGAAGAGCAGATCCATGAACTGGCAATAAGCGGCTCCTATAAAATTTTATTTAGGGAAAAAAAAAAAGAGTTACTCAAATACTGCAATATTAATTATCAATTTGGACAAAAAAGGGAAACATTTGAAGCTGTGGAGAGGCAGCCACTGAACAAACTTATTGCTATTCCTGACCACCTTCTGCACCACTTACTATATAGGGAGTGGAGCACCTTCTCTAACAGACTCATAAGTATTGTTCTCACTGGGGAGTGTAGACATTTTGGTGTGGTAATCGGCTGAATTTAGAACCACATCAACTCAGTGAATAAAAACATAAGGTTTACCAGGGAAGATGCTAAGGATAATATGTTACCGTTCCGGGACTGTGCCGTGCTTATTGAGGAAGATGAAAGTCTCAATATCTAAGTTTACTGGAAGCTCACACACACAGACCCATGCCTACTCATTCACTCCCACCACCCACTGGAACACAAACTTGGGGTGATCAGGACCCTGCAACAAAACATTCCCTCTAAGGTAGAAGGGAACGAAAAAGAACACAAACATGTAGAGAAAGCTCTGAAAACATGTGGTTATCACAACTGGGCCTTCATCAAATCAGCAAAGATGCACAAGAAAGAAGGTCAGACTCCAACAAGGGAGGAAGAGAATGACAAACGGAACAACATTGTCATCCATTATGTGACAGGGATGTCAGAGAAACTGGTTCATCCCAAGCACAAAAACTCCCAAACACGTGCTAAGCAACATAGTATATGCTGTGCAGTGCAGTGAGGAGTGCTCTATATTGGAGAAAACAAATAGCCACTTCACAAATGTGGGGCACAACACAGAAGAGCCACCTCAACAGGACAAGAGTGTGCTTCTGCACCTTAAGGATAAAGGGCAATCTTTCTTTTTTGGATCAGGAAGACAGATGGTTTGAGAAAGGAGTTGAAGAAGCCATCTATGTCCAATGTGAACAACCATCAATGAACAGAGGTGGTGGATTACAACACCAACTGCCCCCCCCCCACAATGCAGTCCGGAGTACGGCTGGGCGATAGAGTTTTTTATGAAATATCGATCTATTTTCATACGCGATATAAGATGAGACAATATTGTTTATATCGATATAGTGTATGTCGCGTTACAATCATACTTGTAGATCCACCAGTTCACACTACCCCGCCTCTCTCCCTCACCGCTTCACTTGTAAATCATGCAGGAAGCGACAGCATGGCAGTGTTGCCAACTTAGCGACTTTGTTTCTAGATTTAGCAGCTTTTCAAACCCCCCCGGCGACTTTTATTCCAAAAAGTGACTAGTGACAAATTTAGCAAATTTTTCCAGTGACATGGGCGACTTCTGGAGAGCTTTGGAAACCTGAAATCCTCTGCTGTTGCCATGTTTTGTGTACATACAGCCTTCATACTGTGTCCATTTGTACGCTCTGGCATCGCCCAGACCCACCAAGAGTCCCTGGCTGCAGGCAAGAGGGGCTCGTGATGCAGCCGGTGGATACATAGACGGGTGGGCCCGTTGCTGTGACACGTCAGTGCGTATGTTTATGGATTTACTGAGCTAGCTAGAACCCTGCTGACTGAAGGATGGTATTCTGTATCTTTTCTGTTTACATTATATAGCACAGCTATGGGTTCTTTGTTATGGAGGGAAAAGTATTAATTTATTTAAGGAGAATTATTATTTAAATATGCCAATAGTTTATTTTTGAGAAATCTCTCATGCACATCTACAGCTGAACGTTAATAAAAGTACCTGTGTGACATTTGGGACATGTAGCTTTGACTCAGAAGGGCCTTTTTGTTCATACCTTTTGGGAAGAAAAAATATCGCAAAATATATTGTATATCATTCAGCTAAAAAATATAAATATATTCTTTTTGGTCCATATCGCCCAGCCCTATTCCTGAGCTCCCTTTCCAGGCCTCTCAACGCCCACTCACACCTTCCTTCAGGTGACCTCAATAGGTCACTTGATAGAGTGGGGCAAAGTCCCACATTTTTTTCACCTGAAACCACTGATTGTAATGACCCAGACTTTTTTTTCACACCTTGGCGCATGCGATTATGCACATGAACAATATTGGGTCAACGCCCACCTCCCGAGGACAACACCGACTAGGGTTTAAATACCCCGGACTCTCCACCACTTGGTTTTAGAACTGAAGAAGCTTTTTGGATGAGAGGTAAAACATCTTCCAAGAAACTTAAACAAGTCCTGCTGCCTTTTTTCAAGCTCCAGAAACATTTAAATTGCTATGCAGATGATATCCAACATTATCTATGAAGCCAGATGATATAAATCAGCTAGTTCAACTTAAAGACCTGTGTGACCTCTAATTTCCTGCTTCTCAATTCAGACAAAATAAAATCTCAAAATTCAACCAAGCAAAAAATAAATAAATAAATAAAATAAAAATATTAAAATGGCTGACTAAATGTAGTAAATGTCACACATGTAATCACATTAAAGTGACTCAATATTACAGTGCAGTAATCTATATATTTATATAGCGCCGATTCATAACAACAGTCACCGCAAAGAGCTACAGTAAAGCCCCTATAATATTATAAAGAAACTCCAACAACCATACGACCCCCATGAGCAACCACTTGGTGACGGTGGGAAGGAAAAACTCCCCTTTAACAAGAAGAAACATCAGGCAGAATCAGGTTTAGGGAGTGGCAGCCATCCACTGTGAGCGGTTGGAGTGAGGTAGACTTTCCATTTTGATAAAGCTTATAGTTAGGGCTGGATCAGGTGACCCTGAACCATCTCTCAGTTATGCTGTAATTGGTTGAGGCTGCTGGGGGTTTTCCATGATGCACTGAGTGTTTCTTCCTCACACATCTCTTCACTCACCATAATAATTGTGCTGTATAAGAAATACAGCAATTATTAAGCTTTGGCTCTCTCCCCCATACTTATTTTACTTCCGTTCATCCTCTGCCACTTATCCAGGTCCGTGAAGCTGAGGGACCAGTCAAAGCAGAGATGTCCAGACCTCCCTCTCCCTGGACATCTCCTCCACCTCTACCAGGGCGGATCACAGTGTTCCCCGGATAGCTGAGAGGTGCAATCTCTCAAGCGTGTCTTGGGGGCTTCTTCCTGGCAAGACATGCCTGTAACATCTCACCTAGGAGGATTCCAGGAGGCATCCCAGGCAGGATTTTTTTAACCACCTCAACTGGCTCCTTTCAGTGTGGAGGAGTGGCAGCTGTAATCTTGAGTCCCTCATGAATGACTGAGCTCCTAACCCTATCTCTAACAGCTCAGACACCCTACACAGTAAAGTCTTTTCTACTTCTTGTATCCACAATCTCATTCTTTTGGTCACTACCCAGAGCTTGTAGCCAAAGTGAGGGTAGACTGGTAAACCCACAGCTTTGCTTTCACACTGTAGATTTGTATTTATTTTGATTTCAGATTAGATTATTTGTTTGGTCATAATGTATTCTGTTTTTTTTTTAGCTATATACCCTTGGACTTATTTAAGCTATTTTATATGTTTTGTTTTTATATTTAGCTTATCTATTATACAATTATATTCATAGTTTTCTGATTCTGAAATGTATATTAATTTCATTCAATTGTTTTGATTTCAGATTAATTTTTATCTTGTTAAAATGCTGGTTTTCTCTGTGTATTTTATCTAATTGAGCTATATACTATTCTAATTATTTAAGCAATTTTGTAATAGGCTGTGTTTTTCTTAATTTTTAGCTGCTATAAGGATATTTCCAAACTTTGGGGGATAAATAAAATATATCTTATGTTAACTTACAAAGTCTAAAACTGACTATGTCTGCCTTAGCACCTGAGTCTTTTTGCATCCAGATCATTGACCTCATTTCCTGAAAAAGAAATATTAATGAGCATTGCTGTTAACATGGCTCACATTAACTGAAGCCTAGTAATCAATCTGAAAAGAGGGCACCAGCTCAACCCTGAGGTAACACTCACACGAACCCAACCAGGGAGCTCATAAGAAACCATCTAAACCAAACCACACCTCGTGAAAAGTGGGTGGTGTGCGTGTGTTTGTATAAGCAGAGGGTGACTGAAATTGGATTACTTGGTCACAGCAGGAGAACATGGCAGGCTGTGAGTTTATTTATAGACAACTCTCTTCCAGGGAGAGGTGAACATGTTTCCACAGGTTGCTTTAACCGCCAGCTTACACATAAAACTATGTGGGCAAAGCATAAGCACCGAAACACGCTTCCCATCTGAAACAGCAAATCTGGCACAGGAGGAGGAAGTAAGAGGATGAGATAAAGAGAAGTGAAGTTTTTTAAAGGTCTGTCTGTTCTCACCTGAGGAGAGCTGCTCCACTTTCGTGTAGTTTAGGCAGAGGATATCGTTAACCCAGGCAGTAATGTCATGCCTGCTCATAGTCTCCTGGGTTATTGAGGTAGAATATACGTTGACCGCCATCCCCCAACTGCAACAGAAAAAATAACACTGAAAAACAAAAGCAAGGCTGCTACAACAAATGCTCTATTTCATTCTGTTTCAGGTCAGTTTATTTACCTCCAAAAATGGGCCAACTATACAAATAACTTAAGATTTTAAAACATGGGAACAAATAGCTGCTATTTTCTGTGTATCTTAGGACATAAGAGATAAAGGAGTTGAGCCAGAGCCACTTAGAACAACACAGGCTAAACAAATCCTGTAAAGTAACAGCTTTGCTAATTTTAAGTCCAAAAACACTTAAATTATATTGAATTTAGTAATTTCCTAAATAAAAACTTCAGCCTGGAAACCACACAGTGAGACTGCATCTAGACACAGCACATGAGATGATCTTTAGCATTTTTCCACATGCCCAGACTGACCCGCAAAGAAGCCCAGCGGCACAAAACATACTCTGAGCCCCCATTGCCACCCAACCCTGCTGCATGTCAACAGTACTAATGTCCACATTATTGTCCTCAGGTGTGACCCACAGAGCCCAGAGCCCCCCTATCATAGACTGTTAGGCAAACTGTAACACAAATCACTGGAGGCTCAGATAAGATCACAGTTTGATTTTAGAAACAAGTTTGGACTTGGAGACCAAAATCAGACATGAATCAATGTTATCTTGGGGAAAATTATCTCAGTATGTAAGACTTCCTGCTTAACAAGTTAAGTCAGATTAAAATACCCCCCCATAGCACTGGAACATGGGACAACATAAAGAAATAAATTAAAGAATTTACCCTCAGTTTGTGGAGGCAATTTTGTCTACAGTCTCACAGCAAATTCAAGTATCTCAACATAAACATTTTTGCTATACACTTTGAGAAACTGCTCTCTTAGTAGATGAATGACTGAGTGTTAGGTGACCCTATTTTTTTTGTAGGGTTACCTCACTCTGTACTGTATGCTGCAGGATGAAGGTGTCTGAAAAATGCAGTCTGGGATCTTTTTTAATTTGACTTTTCCTGCACGGCAGAAAGAGCTGTTGCAAAGCCTGATTAAATTTGATCTGATTGCAAAACTGTGGCTTTGGGGGCCTCAGGGCACCTGATCTTCTTGCAGTATGCATTCAGGCCTGCATACTGAAAGCATGTAATGTGCCAAAGATATATTAGTAAACTCAAACTTTGACCCTTAAGCTACAGATTAAAAAGAAGTCAACAAAACAGTCAATGCTTGCAATTTCATTCATTAACCCTTAGCATCAGACACTGAGGAAGGGGCATCATTCCCAGTCTGTACATGAGTGGTAGCCCACCTGAGAATATCTGAAATATTAGCAATTTAACTGATCATTCTGAGAGAACTGTATCAAACAAAGCACAACTACCATAATAAGATACATCAGCCCTTTAAACTCCACTCACTGATGTATAAACATGCAAAATAAAGTTATTATAAATGTTAATGCAGCTTCCAAATATTCCTGTGCAAGAAGTATGAGTTAGTAATTAATAAAAAAACAAATTAATGGCATCCAACAATTATGAAAATAAATCAAGATAAGGAATTTAGTTTTCTCATTTTCAGTTATTCTTTCCCTTCATCCTTCTATAAAACCCCAGTGTCAGTCCTCTACAGATTGTGAGAAGGTCTACAGCCCTGCGTGCATGAAGTTGAACCGATCTCAATGCTGACCAAAGAACTGTGCTTTTATATATATATATATATATATTAACTATAAGCAGAAGACAGCAGCCTAAGCAACTCACTGATAGGGACAGCAGGACAGCTGCATTAAAAACATCTCTCTAGCGGTTTTATAACCGCGATAATATGGTGCTAAATCATCATCCTCTAGCAGAAACCAGGATATGCAGCACAATAATAAACATTCAGCGTTAAAGTTGGGCTATCATAGCACTGCAGCTGCAGAGTCTCGACTTTAGGAAGGAAACTGGGCCAGCCCCTCTCATGTCAACAAAGCGGATGTGTGCGCCGCTTAGCATGCTTTGTTAGCCTGGCAGGGATAGCCTGCCGACACAAGGGCTGGGCTTGGTGCTTCAACTCAACCAGAAGAAACATGGGCTTGTGCGGTAAGTCGTAGGAGACTTGCCCCACACTGTAAACCATCACCCAGACACATTAATGGCGACAGTGGGGGTGATTCAGTAACTGCGGAGTGTCAAGTCACGATGGGAATATTCTAGCAGCAGCAGGAGGAGGAACAGGAGGAGTAGCAGGGGCGGCTGTCTGTGTAGTCCTGTCATCTGACAAGCTGGACCCACTCCTCCAAAATGTGGCTGTGGCATTGCGCACCACCAAATAAAACACTTGACAGCATTACATGCTAGTTCCAGCAGTGATTTGGGGTGCTAAAGGATAAGCAGAGGGAAGGTTTAAGCTAACTTAAGTGCGATTTTAATCCACAGTATCGGGCACGGAGGGCTAACATGACAGGGGAGTGTGATTGGAGAGAAAAAAGCGGATGGGTGCTGAGAGAAAACGGCGAAGAAGAGGAGGCCGGAATGCGGGTTTGTCTGCAGGAGTGTGATTTTCTTTTCTGACATCAAACCAAATGCGACATTTCACTGGTTTACCTGTAGGCGCGCTCTCCCCGCACCGTATTTTTCCTGTAAGGAATGATGTTGGTTCCGTTGTCCTGGACGATGTCGTTGTTATTCTCTCCATTTGGGGAAAGGGCTTGGGTGGGACCGGGCATTTGGGTCTCTAAAATGTTGAACAGAGACTCTGTTCTCTCTCTGGCCGGGAAAAAAAAACAAAAGCAAGAGGAACGATGCAATTGCTAAGAAAGTGCCGCACCTCCGGGGTTCTCTCTCCTTCTGTCTGCTTATTCCTCACAAATCTCTGCCCTAATGACGTTGCTGCTCCCTGTACCACGTGACTCGTGGGGTTGGCTGCCTGTTCCTTATGGTGGGCTATTTTAGTACACCAAAAATTTCATTGATCACTTGTGTACTGAAAAGCATCACCGGGGAGGTCAAATCGATGTGTGATGCTCGTCGCCTTTTGAAATGCAGCGAAGCCATTCATCAAATTCTCAGAGAAAATAACCAATCAACTTAAAAAGGAGAAAATGGGATTAAAAGGAAGACGCAGCCCACCCAGTTTAACCAGGATTTAGATGATCAGATAGCTGATTGACACTAGAGTAGGCAAACAATAAGGGTGGTGGTGGTGGTGGTGGTGAAAACATGACCACACATGGTATGTAATAAAATGCTGTTTTGATTACTAACCACATGATTGAATCAATTAAATATGTCAGATGTTTACATACACTCATTGACATGAATGTCATGTAATCTGGGGCTTTTAATTATTTATTTGAACTGCTTTTGCAGGGTGGAATGATTGTACAGCATACACCTTTAGTGACTAAAAAAACAAGAATTGGATGCACAAGTTTGAATTTTTTTTTAAAAAAGATTTTCTCTAATCCACACTGATTGACTACAACTGTAGTTTCTCTTTGCCAGCATAAAATGGATTTGTTTGACAGCGCTCATTGGATTAACACTCACACAAGACTCAAGCCTGCCATGAACTGGAAACTGCTGTAAACACCAGTGTCACTGTCCACAGTGAAGACAGTTTTACATCGCCATGAACTGAGAGGGTCCAAGTCTGCTCTCGCCCAAGTCTGCGAAGAAGAGTGGTCAGATATTCAGCCAGAATTATGCCAGAAGCTTGTTGATGGCTACTAAAAGCATCTGGTCAAGGTGCAATTAGCTAAGGGACATTTAACCAAATACTAGTGGGGGTGTACGTATATAACAGGCTGTGTGTGATTAGAGAAAGTCCAAAATAAAGTCTAACTTGTGCATCCAATTATTGTTTTTTTTAAAGTCAATAAAGATGTATGTTGTACAATCATTCCACCCTAGAAAAAGAACAGTTCAAAGAAGTCATTCTCAAAAAGCTCATAATTACCATGACATTCATGCCCATGATGAGATTATGTTAATGTCTGACACCAAAAACTGTATATAGACATATATATGTAGGAAAAACCCTGAAAATATAGGTAGATAACTGTGCTTGTTTATTCTGACCGACAGTTCAAACCACTGACTGCATCTAAACAACATTCGTTGTGATTTTGTGCACGTACACCCCCCCCCCCACACACACACACATACAGTCTATTGCTAAATATCCAGACATTTAAAAAACAGCATGAGCTAAAGGAACTTGCATTGGTAATTTTTCACATTTTGTAGATCTAATCAATATCAATTCATCAACAACATTACCAGTAAATTAACAGATTTTTTTCATTTGTTTTTTATGTTTTGTTTTTTGCCAATATTCATTTCCCCCTTTGTTCCAGGGAAACAAAGAAATCCTTCCATGTTCTTAACTGCTTATCCAATTTGGGGTCACGGGGGGGCTGGAGCCTATCCTATCTATCATAGGGTGAAAGGCAGGGTACACCCTGCAGAGATCGCCAGTCTATCACAGGGTTAACATATAGAGGCAAGCAATCATCCCTCAAACTTAACACCTACAGCCAGTTTTGAATCACCAGCTACCCTAACATGGACATCTTTGAACTGTGAGAGGGAGCCAGAGCACAGAACAGGGTAACACCAGAGAGACCCCAGCTAGTGGGTTCGGACCAGGGGCATGTGAGACCTTATTTAAAAAACAGTAGCTGACTTACTGCTCATACTATTAGCACAGTTTTTTAACATTTAGCTGGCACAAAACTGATGACATGAAAAAGTTCAAAACATGTAATTTACTGATACCAGAGAAAAGGCCAAATATCTGCCAATATTGTATATCAAAGCCCAAGCTGGTGTCTTCAAATGTCATGAAAGCAGGACAAACAGCGATATATTACTGAATATTAAACAATAAAGATTTCTGTTTGACAAAGTGAAACCAGCATCAATTTTGCTATTTTAGCTTTTAAAAAATTAGTTTAATGAATATACTAGGGCTGCCCTAACCAATATCACTGACTTCTGTCAGCCTAATGTTCAATAAGATATGGCATTTAGCATTGGGAGCTGTGTCACACCATTTTTGTGCTGGCTAAATAATCAAAGAATTAGCAATAAGATGCTGAAAATCCTTAAAAATTGTTATTTCTTATCATAAAGTTTTGCTTTCCTGACACAAAAGGGGGAATAAATACCAATAAAAAAAGTACACAGACAAATCTGACACATCAGCCCATAATTTGACAACGAGTGCCTCCCAGACAGAAACATGTGTGGATTAATTTTGGTGACCAGAAAACTGATCAGTTAATAATTCAGTTGTAATGAATATAAAAATATAGACAAATCTGTTTTAGATGTAATTATAAACCATATGAGGCTCTTAAATCAGCATGTATGGGTTTGTGGTCTAAGTTCAAACAACAGACATGTGGTTGCTAAGTTATCATCTGAGTGTGTTGCCAATGTGCTGTTGTTAAACCGCTTTTGTTTTGAGTTGATTTTGTCACTGCTGGGCAACCACAGTGAAACGGGACACAGAAATAATACCTAAAAAGTGAGCTCTATAAATTGAAGTGTGATACACATTTTTAGGTTCATCTAAATTTGTACTGGATTAAAAAATGAATTTCTTTTTCAAACTATTAAGAATGATGATTAGTCCAAATATTAACTGATAACATTGAAATATCAGAGTCGGTCCAGCCTTTCATGGTTAGTAATCAAGAATGCGAGGGTGCTTGTCACAGTCATGTACACAGGGATGATGAAAGCTTGATAACAGCAGGGGGACTGCATTATCCGCTAAAAACAATTAAGCAATGATGCAGGAATTTTATGCACAAACTATGTTCAGAGCTCAAAAGTAGAGCATTTCCTGTATTCTGTTCTACTGCCTTTATTTCTTTCCTGCTGTTTCTTATATTATCACAGGTTTTTTTTCTACCACTCCTTCATTTAAGAGACCACATTGCTATTTGAGTCTGAGGACAGGCCTTTAAAATTTATATGTAAACTTAAACGGTGACAGTGCAAGAAATACAGGTACAGATTTTGAGGTCAATCCCAGGATCTATCTACCACCATCATCAGTCCAGAGGTAAACTCACGCCTTAGGGGATGGGAGTTTTTTCACATCAGCATCTTTTTTTTGCCCTACAATGTAAGGAATGCAGCATCTATTAAACATTAGCAGGGCTTATTTAGTGGAATTTGATTCTCAGGTCAACACTCACGCTGTTGCAGGGCCAGCAATTTTCTGTCAAAAATGAATAATGCTGCTTTTAATGTCAAATACAATTCACAGTCAACAGTTTTTGTGCTCGGCTGAAACTCTTATGTAGAACTCTGCTGCCACCATCAGGTCACAGTTGAGCTATAATCTATAAACTTTTACACTAATTGTATAGACAGACGTTTTAAAAATGTAAAACGACAATAATAAGAAATATAAGTCTCAGATTTCACTTAATAAAGCCCAATTTTATTCAATTATATTAACTTCTGTCCTAATTTTTTGTCTTCTAGTTCAAATTCTCAGTATAGATGTCAAGATTTTTTTTTTAATCTGATATGGCAGAATTTTTATTCTCCATATGTACACTCACAGGCCACTACATTAGGTAAACCTGTCTAACTGCTTGTTGACACAACTATCCAATCAGCCCATTTTACAGCAGCAGCTTAATTCATTTAGGCATGCAGACGTGCTCACACTAACCGACTGAAGTTCAAACCAAGCATCAAAATGGGGAACAAGGTGATTTTAGTGACTTTGAAAATTTGGAACCACACGGGTTGGTCTGAGTATTTTTCAGAACTACTGATATCTGCTGAAATTTTCCTATACAACCATCTGGTACTGAAAAAGATGAGTTCTCTGGCTGAAAATGTCTCGTTAATGCCAGAGGCCAGAGGAGAATGGGCAGACTGCTTTGGCTCAATAAGGCAATAGTAACTCAAATACTATAACCAAGGTATG
>JAMQGT020007887.1:0-67070 GCA_024447675.2 Pterophyllum scalare
CCACTGATATGACCTTCTCAGTCCGTCAAGTCCAAGAAAAGTGCATTGAGCAGCATATCTACCATGTCTTTATAGACCTGACCAAAACATTTGACACAGTAAACAGGCTCAGGGAGTGTACCTTCAGCAGAGGTTAGACGGATCCATATTTGACCTTCGTTGCCCGAGTGCAAAGACCAAGATGATAGAAATAAAGATCCTAGAAGCTCTATTTGCTGATTACTGTGCCCTCGTGGCACACAAGGAGTCAGACCTCGAGCTCACTGTCAACAAATTTGCAGAAGCTTCTCATCTCATCAGCCTGGGCTAGACAGAGGTTCTGGTGCAGCTTGCCCCAGCTTCTACTGCTCATCCTACCTCAATCTTCATTGAAGGAACCGAGGTCAAATCAGTGGAGGCCCTCAATTAGCTTGGCAGTGTCAATCTTCAGTGACAGAACCTTGGACGAGGAATTCAACGCCAGGATCTGCAAAGCCAGCCAAGCACTGGGTCGTCTGCGCTCACATGTGTTGAACCAGCACATCAGGCAGTCCATGAAACTCAAGGTGTACAATGCCATCGCCCTCTCCAGTCTAACAAGGTCACAAACCTGGAGGTCCTGGGATAGAGCAGTATCAAAGCCATGATCCTGAAAAACCAGCTTCAGTGGAACAGCCAAATCATCTGCATGGATGACTCACAGATGCCAAAGCAGCTGCTGTATGGTGAACTCCACTGACAAGTGAAATCGAGACAGGCCTCACGAGCGATTCAACAATTGTGTGAAGGCCAACATCACCCATGCAAAATCACTCCAAAGCAGCTGGAGCAGCGTGCACAAAACAGAGTTGATTTGCACGGAGAAAACAAGCCCCACGACAGCTTTGAGGAAGCACGGCAAACAAGCCTTGCTGATGCTCGAGCACGACGGAGGGCTGCTGCCGCCGCCGCACCACCTGAGCCAGGGCAGACCACTTGCCCACACTGTAAACGTTAATAAAGCTCAGAATTGGTTTCCACAGCCACGAGAGCTCGCAATAGAATGAACTGTGCAAATCTAAAACATTAAAAATGATAGAGAAATCACACTGACAGCTATGTTTCTTAATTACTGAAAATGTATAATTATTTCTTTGTATTATCTAACTGTATGTTCTTTTTGTAAAAAAAAAAAAAAAGATCTCAATGAGTCTACACATTTAAATAAAAATGATATGACAACAGTAACAGACAAATCAACTCTGATGAAATATATTTATTTGTCTTGCAATTTTAGAAAAGTATGTGCAAAGGTACAGGTTAAAATATTTCAAATACAAAAACAAATCTTCCAAAAATGTTACCGTACAAACTTTTCAGATCAAGAGTGACTCTTAAAACGGCCCCGGCTCTAAGGCATTCTGCAGGTTTAATAAAGATTGGTCTTCTTCATTATCCGCAAGAACTCCTGCTCGTTAACCTCACCATCTCCATCTCGGTCTGCCTCGTCAATCATTTCCTTGAAAAAGACAATAAACGTGATGTGATGAAAAGGCAAAAGAAAGGAACTGAGAGCAACAGACTAGAACAATACTGACACTGACTGCAGATGACATCATCTTTTACAAATGGCATTTGACTGCAAAGGTTACCCAGGAACGTAAAATAATAACGTAACTGTGATTTTACTGTGGAACCACGATTAGAGGAACTGGGAGACAGAAGAGTCAAATCTGTAAATAAGTTTGGTGCTTAAATATTTATTTATTTATAACAGTGGAGAAAAAAAAGTTCATCTAGGTGTGTATTGTTCTTCAAAGAATTTTTAGGTTCCAGTCATGTCGTGCTGTCTTGTTCGAGGCTTATTCTTGTACTACAATTATAACCATCTATGGACACTTTCATTTTGGTGCAGGGTGGTGTGTCGTCGCCAGCAGAGCTCTGCTGGGGCATTTAAAACAAATCAGGCAAATCAGAGAAAGTTTCCTACCTGACCCCTCGGAATGAGCAACTTTTTTGTTCAATTACTTTAATATATTTATTGAAACTATGTAAAATTTTCTGATTTACATGCTCTCAAAGTACGTAGCGTTAAAGCAAATTCTGTGCTTTTTAATTCGTTGTATTTTACCCAGTGTTACTGAGCCCTCATAAGTTTATAAGTACAGGGTATAGCCACTTTATATTCTCAGGGCTGAAAAACAATCTGTTAAAAACTGCAACCACATAAATTTACACCCACTCCAAGTGTCACAATCTAAAGCCCAAATCTTGTTTTGTTCTGCATGTTTTTTTCAAAAAACAACTTTCTGTGCATCAATATCTCAAGATATATCAGTTTCAAAAGTAAAACTGCACCAATTCAACATCTGTGACTGTGGCAAAACCGAGCATTGGTAACCTGGAAATTAGCTGCGTTTTCTGATAATTAACTGAAGAAAACATTCAAGCATTACATTGCTGTGAAAACGGATTCGCCCCTTCCTCCTTTCTTAGTTTTTTCCATATTTGTCATACTTGCATTTTTCAGATAAGCAAAATGACGACAACCTCTCCAAACCCACCTGGTACTATGTGAAATACAACCGCCCCATAAACCTAACAGCTGGTTGTGCCACCTTTTGAAGAACTGCTTGATTGCAATAACTGGCAGTCAGTCTTTCAGATCACTGAGGAGGAAGTCTGGCCCACATTCAACCACACTGGAGGGTCTCACATAAACAGCCTGTTTAAAATCATATAGGCGACTCCAAAACCTTAATTCTTTTTTTTTTTTTCCAGAGGCAGACTTGTGGGTGTGTTTTAGGTCATTGTCCTGCTGCATAAACCAAGTGAGCTTGAACTTAAGGGCATGAAATGATGGCCGGAACTTCTGCCTCAAGATTTTCTGGTAGAGAGCAAAAAGCAAAGCAGCTCCAGAGTATCATACTACCACCACCGTGTTTGACTGTTGGTACGATGTTCTTTTTATGAGAGCCTGTTAGCTCTGCACCCGACGTAACGAGACGCAAACCTTCCAGAAAGTTCAACTTTTGTCTCATCAGTCCAAAGAATATTTTCCCAAAGGTTTCGGGAATCATCAAAGATGCTTTTGAGCAAATGTGAGTCTCAAAGACCTAGAAATGAATTTGTAACCCTTTCCAGACTGACAGATGGCAGTGCCTTTGTTTTTCAGATGTTCTTTGAGTTTCTTTAGAAGCTTTTCTCTTATAATAAATGAAATCATCATTTAAAAAATGCATTTGTATTTACTTGGGTTATCTTTGTCTAATAATAATAATAAAAATTTGTTTGATGACCTGAAATATGTAAGTGTGTCAAATTTGTAAAAAAAAAACCCCAAAAAAACACTTTTTCACAGCACTGTATACACTATACTGCCAAAAGTATTCCCTTATATACACACATATGAACTTGAGTAACATCCCATTCTTCATCCATAGAGTTTAATATGATGTGGGGCCATTTTTTTATGCTAAAGCTTTTAAGAGTTTCTTTCACTGGAACTAAGGGGCTGAGCCAACTCCTGAAAAACACCCCCACACCATAACCCCCCCTCCACCAAACTTTACACTTGGCACAATAGACCCTTTTACTGTTTGTAAACAATGGCGACGTAGGTAACGACGCGCGCGCATTTTGGAAACGGAAATATGGCGGAGTTTAATAGTTTTTCAATCTGCGAGAAGGGATTATCAACGAAAGATCGTGAAAACTACCTGCAAAAATTAACTTTGACCACCGGCAACCGACTGCCCGATCCCTGTGGTACGTTAGCAAGTGGCCCAGTTACCAGTGGCCAGATATATACATGTATTTGTTGGAGAAACCCAGCACATACACCAGAGAGAAGTTACGCGCATACAAGTCACTGGATGCTTACAATGATGCTGTTTGCGGCCATGTACCGAACGTCAAATATCGTGACACAGACTCAAGAGTTTTGTGTCTTGAAGGCAGAAATTCTTCCAAGTCAAAGACGAGGAAACAGGACCGCTGTGTGTGAGGCTTGGGTCATTGTAAACAGGTCAGAGAGCTACGTCCTCACAGCGGATTGTACCTGCATGGCAGCGTGAGTGCTAACTCAAATTGCTTTTCTAGCTTCCTAAGAGTTTTGCGGCTGCAGATATTATTGCTTTACAAAGGAAAAAAAAAATACTGTCCCAGTCAAAGGTTTGGACACACGCAACTATTCACATGTGATTCTGCTCAAACTTTTGACTGGCACTGCATATTGTAATCTATAGTGCAATTAAATATTAATTTAAAAATCAGGACTCAATGATTCCAGCGATAGCTCACCTGTAAATAGCCAGCCACACTACAGTTTAAAAGCCAAATAGCCTACCAGCTAATGCTGTTTACTTTAGATATTAGTATTTATCTAAACCTGACATCCCGGTAAAACCTGAGTAGATAAATAAATTTACCTGATATAAAATCGGCACTTCAAACGCGAGCATTTCTGATCGTGTCCTCAGTCCAATTTTTATCAGTACATTTGATGGCTTGCAACCACAGACGTCTCCGTTTTCTCTCAAACGGCCGTGATCCCGTGGGAATTCGGTACAGCTTCAGTCCGCTTTTGGTAGAGTAGAACGTCTGACAGCCAAACATGCAACAGCCAAACATTTTGATGCTGATATCGCTTTTAAATCACATTTAACCGCTGAAGTCTCCCTGTTCTTGTTGATTTGAATGGAGTAGCAGTTCACTTCCGTTGCCAGAGTGCGTGCGCATCCTTTGATGACGAAGGCCATAAAACGGTCAATCAAGTCAGACAAATACCGTTCCCATGGCAACTGCCAAACCCAGAGTCGTCCATCAGATTGGCAGATGGAGAAGTGTGATTCATCCCTCCAGAGAACACGTCTCCACTGCTCTAGAGTCCAGTGGCGGCGTGCTTTACACCACTGTTTGCATTGAGCTTGGTGATGGAAGGCTTGGATGCAGCTGCCATGGAAACCCATTCCATGAAGCTCTCTGTGCACTGTTCTTGAGCTGAAGGTCACATGAAGTTTGGAGGCCTGTAGCGATTGACTCTGCAGAAAGTTGGTGACCTCTACGCACTATGACCCTCAGCATCTGCTGATCTCGTTCTGTGATTTTACGTGGCCTACCACTTTTTGGCTGAGTTGCTGTCATTCCAAATTGCTTCCACTTTGTTAAAAGTCCACTAACGACTCACTGTGGAAATATTTGTGATGAGGAAATTTCATGACTGGTCTTGTTGCACGGGCGGCATCCTATCACTGTACCACACTGGAATTCACTGAGCTCCTGAGAGTGACCCATTCTTTCACCCACAGATATTAAATTTTCAATGTATGAATTTTATATGGCTTCATTAAATATACCAAATTTATTCTACCCTCCCACCCCCCACAAAAAAAAAAAAAAATCTGAATCTGAGGCGGTCAGGTGGGAACTATTCAGATTTGAATGAACTCATATGGAATGATCCTTGCATTAGAAGTGCTTGGGCAGGAGGTTACAAATAGGCATGAACATAAAAAGGAACCATTACATGTGAAAATGACTGCACTCAAATGCATTAAGGAATTCATACATTTTTAGGTGGAGGCAAAACTGCCACCACCCCCCAAAAAACTAGTACTAAAACTAGTAGTAAAACGAGTACTCTGGGGCACTCGAGAACCACTATACCTGCAGCTCTTCATCTGTGAGGTTTTCACCCAGCTCCTTGGCAACTCTCTTAAGATTTTTGAATGAGATTTTCCCCGTGCAATCATCATCAAACAGCCGGAAAGCCTTAAGTATTTCTTCTTTGGAGTCTTTTTCACTCTATTATCAACAAACAAGACAAACATGAATATACAGTCCGCTATATTGCTGTTCACTTATTGCGGCTTCACTGTATCGCTGTTTTTTTTTTTTAAATATATATCTAATTCTTTATTACGGAGTTTTCGCTATATCGCGGGATTTTGAGGTATATAGGTATTTATATAACTCCCCATAACTATGTTCATCACTCGGACGAAGAAATCAGTAACGCCTACGCCTTTAGCGGAAATAGTTAACGGCCGAGGGCGAAGATACTGCACCAGCTGATGAAGTGGTGCCTTCAGAAGACGAGCTGTAATGCTCTTCCTGGCTGTGCAGTACTTTACATTCATCTCAACGTTATCACCTCCATCAGTGCTGCACAGCTACATAATTCATCATCTTCATCATTCAAGTTGTAGTGGGAAGGGTTTATACAGACCCGTTTCAAAAAAATAGAATATCATGGAAAAGTTCATTTACTTCCATAATTCCATTCAAAAAGTTAAACTTCCATAGATTAGAGATTTAGGGCCCACAATTTAATGATTTCAAGTATTTATTTGTTTATTTTTATATAATTTGGGCTTCCAGCTCATAAAGCCCACTGAATGAAAGGCACACTTTACTTTCATCGGAAAAGAGGACCTTGGACCACTGGCCAGCGGTCCAGCCCTTCTTCTCCTTGGCCCAGTTGAGAAGCTTCCTACGTCAGGTTCAGAAGTGGCTTGACCCGAGGGACCCGGCAGTTGTAGCCCATCTCCCAGATGCGTCTGAATGTGGCGGTTTTTGAAGCTGTGACTCCTGCCTCATTCCACTCTTTCTGGATCTCTGCCAGATTCTTGAATCTTCTCTTTTTGATAATCTGCTGAAGCCCACGGCCATCTCTTTTGCTGGTGCATCTTCTCCTGCCACATTTTGTCCTTCCACTAGACTTTCCATTGGTATGCTTGGACACAGCACTCTGTGAACAGCCAGCCTCCTTAGCTATGACGTTTTGTGGCTTACCCATCCTATGGAGGGTATCAATGATGGTCTTCTGGCCAGTTGTTTGGTCTGCAGTCTTCCCCATATTGAACCAAACTGAAGCAATTTAATGACACCTGGGGAAACCTGTGCAGGTGCTTTGAGTTTAGTAGATGATTACAATATTCTAATTTTTTGAAATCCTGTTTTCGTGGGCTTTATGAGCTGGAAGCCCAAATTATGTAAAAATAAACAAATAAATACTTGAAATCGTTCAAATTGTGAGCCCTGAAACTATAATCTATGAAAGTTTAACTTTTTGAATGGAATTATGGAAATTAATCAACTTTTCCATGATATTCTAATTTTTTGGAATAGGTCTGTGTGTGTGTGTGTGTGTGTGTGTATATATATATATATATATATATATATATATATATATATATATATATATTGCCTAAGTGTGAATGTGGTGGTGTGTTTGGTGGTGGTCGGAGGGGCCGTAGACGCGAACTGGCAGCCGCGCCTCTGTCAGACTGCCCCAGGGCAGCTGTGGCTACACTAGTAGCTTACCACCACCAAGTATGATTGAGGTGTGAATGAATGGTGCTTGAAATCGTAAAGCCTCTTTGGGTACCTTGAAAAGCGCTATATAAGAGTAAGGCATTATTATTTTGTGCATGCGTAAATTAAACCCAGTTTTTAAAAAAAAAATGTTTCAGGTGGTTTTGTTATCACAGCCAGGAAGCTTGCACTATGAAGCAGAATTTTGGGTTTAGTGTGTTAATTTAGTTCTATCCAGAACTTTCATGGGTTTTATGAATGCTAAACAACAAAGCATGTTAACCAATCAGACCATCACCAATGGTTAATGAGTTACTACTGGGGTAAGTCAACCCAGACAAGGAAAAGATAATCTGAATATGTAGAAAAATAGTCCTAAATATATGTAAAAAGCCTGATTTTTACGACAATGTCTTGCACTGTTTATAAGTGCTTAAAAACAATAAATGTCTCCATGTTGAAACATAATGCAAACACTGGATTTAGCTGTAAAGGTCTGGAGGACAGGGCTGCTTTCAGACAGCCAGATTTTCAACTTCAGGGAAGTTTTCTGGCTGTTCCTTACTGTAGAGCACTCACCATTTTCAGTGTCATTATACTGAGAAAGTCACCAAAGTCAATCGTTCCAGAGCCCTCTTTATCAATGTCTGCAATCATCTTCTTGATCTCTTCTTTCTTCGGTTCAAACCCCAGAGCTCTCATAGCAACCTGTGGTACAGATAAGGGGGGAAAAAGCTGAAGCTCCTGCGACGCAGTTATCACGGTATTTCTTTGTTTATTAACATTTCATACATATTTAATTAGAAACTAACCTTGAGCTCCTTCACGTCTATTTTTCCAGTTCCATCTGTGTCAAAGAGGTCAAAAGCCTCCTTGATTTCTTGTTTTTGCTCCTCAGTTAGGCCGTTTTTTGAAGCCGTCTTTTTCCTTTGGCTAGCAGAGGAAGCTGGTTTCCGGTAATTTGAAGCCTGCAAAAGAATGAGTTAATATTTCACAGAAGGTACTTACTACCAAGTTAACAGCAAAGAGACCCGCGGTTCTTTTATTTTTACGTTTTAGGCAACTATCATGCTAGCTAGCTTACATGCTGCAGGTATTCAGGCTAAAACTAACGGCTTTTCATGTTAAATCCCACAACTTCCCCAAATTTTAATTAAACATTCGTTTCATACAATTAATTTATATAAATGCATACCATTTGAATTATTGATCCGGTAAGAAAAAACTTCAGCGTTTTGTCTGGCGATCGGATGTCAACAAACCAGCCAGCAACGGCTATTTTATTTCTGTGACATCCGCGATAGCCAATCGAAACCACGAAAACACCCTGATGAAAGCCTTTTAACCAATCACAAAGAAGGATAGGCGGGTTTCAACAGTATCCGCCAATCATTTGGACAGGTTGTTGTCGCCCAGCAACCAGGAAACAGAACGCATGCGTAATGCGTAATCGTCAGCCGGAGCTCTGGACCAGGCGTAATATGTGTCGTACACAATAGAAATAAGGTAACAGTTCATTCATTGAGTATAGATAAAATTGTGTACAGCGGCATTTTACTGAGACATTTCTGATTTTTGTTTCATTCTTAGGCCGGTACAGACAGGGGTCATTTTTTAACTTGTCTCTGGCTTGTTAGCTTAGCATGTAATCTGCAGCATTGAAGTGCTAGTTAATTGCACCTCTGAGCTGTTATTGCCCAAGCTGCTAGTGTTGGAGCAAGCATTAAGAGCCGTCAGCTTATTATGAGTAGCAGTGTTTTACATAATATCAGAATCCAGATTCTGAGTATTACATTCTCTCAAAAATCTAAATCTATGAAATATGGGTCGCACTGATATATCTGCCAAATGTTAATATGCTGACGCCATCTGTCTGCAAATAAGATTCAGCAGACAGATGCTTGGCCATTACCTGTTTAAAATCTTAAAAGACAATGTGATGATGGAGTGCAAAGGCTTAAGAACAGTTCAGTTTACTGCTCCAGAAGCCCAGAGTGACAATGAACCAGTTGCTTGAGATGATTTGGGTTAACACTTCTCTGCGTAAAAATTATTGAAAACATTAATTTCATTAGAACATTTTAGAATATCTGTAAAGTTGATGAGCCATACCATGAGTCTATGTAAATTAGTTGTTGAAGCTAGGTTAATCAGAGAGGTGACAATCAGTGAGCAGCAGCCTGGCTGCATGCTGAGAAAGAGCACCGCAGATGCTATGTTTACTTTGAGCATGTTTATAGAGAAGGTCAGAAGGAGCTCCACAGTCTCTTTATGGATCTAGAGAAAGCATATTATAGGGTGCCAAGAGAGGAACTGTGGTGCTGCATGAGGAAGTCAGGAATGGCAGAGAAGTATGTGAGGGTGGATGGTGAAGGACAGTGGTGAGGTGGGCAGTTGGAGTGACAGGTGGGTTCAAGGTTGGGGTGGAATTACATCAGAGATCAGCTCTGAGCCTCTTCTTGCTTACAGTGGTGATAGAGAGGTTGACAGGTGAGGTCAGGCAGGAGTCTCTGTGGACTGTGATGTTTGCAGATGATCTGTAGTGAGGCTAGGAAGCAGGTGGAAGAGAGCCTGGAGAGAAGAAAGTCAGTAGAAGCATAACAGAATGCACATGTGTGAATGAGAGGTCGACAGGTGGAAAGGTAAAGCTGCAAGGAGCAGAGGTAGTGAAGATAGATGACTTTAAATACTTGGAGTTAACCATCCAGAGCAGAAGGAAAACAGAAAAGGTGAAAGGGAAGGTTTACAAAATGATGGTCAGACCTCCTATCATGTATGATTTGGAGACAGTATTACTAACAAAAAGACAGGAGGTCAAGCTGGAGGAGGCAGAGTTGAAGATGCTCAGATTTTCATTGCGAGTTACCTGGATGGGCAAGAAATTAGTGCATCAGGGGGACACCTCGGGTTGAGTAGTTTGGAGATAAACTTAGAGAGGCATGGCTGAGATGGCTTAAACATGTGCAGAGGGCGGGTAGCGGATGTGCCGAATATGGAGCTGCCAGGCGTGAGGAAAGGAGGAAGAGCACAGAGGAGGTTCATGGATGTAGCGAAGGAGGACGTGCAGAGGGTCGGTGTGACAGAGATGCCAGGGATGGGATGAACTGGAAGCAGATGATCCACTGTGGTGACCCCTAAAGGGAGCAGCCAAAAGAAGAAGATGATTTTAGAATGTCTGTCGTAGATAAAGGAAAACAGCATAAACACAAATAGGAGCATTATAAATGAATCCTGTATAATATACACACACACACAGCCCATATTTTTAGTTGCTAAAAAAGCTTTTTTTTTGTTGTGGATTAAGGTACCATAAAGATAAAATTAGAATTTCCATCCAGACTAGGAGATGCGTGGACCTGTACTCGGTTACTGTCATTTGTTGTTTGTCACTCTGAAGTATATTTGTGAGGACTTGGTAAGAAGTAACCAGACTTAAAACTTTTCTTTTACAGTTCAAGTTCCTCGAGTAATGTTGGGAAGTAGAATCGTAAACCATCGACAGCATGTTGGACTGCAGAAACTCTTGGCACTGGCGGGAGTCTCACATTCCTTATTGGGCCCCTACAAAAAGTACAAGTTTATCCAAGATGACGAAAGCGGCGACTCTGCTCTAGTGTGCTCGTGTTTTCGCGTCATTCAGACCCTGGAGCTGACCTGTGCAGTGGGTCAGCTGGTTTATGAGACTATTCAAGCCCACCAGAAGGTCTACCATACAGGGTCGGGATGCCTGTTGTTCCTAGCTGGAGCCTGGAGCCGTGCCGCATTGGAATGTCTTCATAGAGGAATTTCAGTAGCGCACATAGTCTCAGCTATGTCGGAAGGGATGGATGTCTGTCTGGATGCGTGCAGGAAATGTGCCGTTTCAATTGATGGTCTGGGTGTGACGCCATTAGAAGGTGTCGCTGTCCAGCTGCCCAAGAAACCCATCGCAGGTTCATCACGTGCATTGTGCAGTGTGCCGGGAACCACAAAGGAGGCTCTAAAGATCAGTGAACAGAGAAAAATAAAACTGAGCAGACATTTTTGTGAGACAAAGTCTGAAAATGTCTCCAGGGTACTGCTGCAGTCTCCTCAGCCCAAGCTTCTTGACATTGTACACGTGGCTGAGGGACTGAGCCATGGCTGCGATGATGCAATGAAATTAGTAGTGAAAGCCGCTGAGATGCAGTCAAAAACTAATGAAGGAGAAGCGAGCTATTCCGTGTTTGACATTAGCAAAGTGGTGACTTGCGTGCTCCCTGGTTTACCAGAGGACCATGCCTGCGTTGTATTTGGCTGTGTTGTTCTCTTATCTGCTGAACAGGCT
The DNA here is from genome assembly GCA_024447675.2 of Pterophyllum scalare. Taxonomy (NCBI): domain Eukaryota; kingdom Metazoa; phylum Chordata; class Actinopteri; order Cichliformes; family Cichlidae; genus Pterophyllum; species Pterophyllum scalare. The sequence goes on from JAMQGT020007887.1 coordinate 11,582, forward strand.
TCAGTCGCTCATCACCTAAAAGAACAGCGCCTGAAGGTCGTTCTTATTAACGGAGATTTATCGCACACGTATCGCCATCTTGGCTTCAACAGGCCAGCAGGCATCCGCCGTGTGAGCGCTCGGACGGATCTGTCGAGCTCGGGCGAAGAGGATGAATGGGTGGAACAGATCGTGACACATCTGCTGAACCTGGAAGTGAACCTGATACTGATCAACGGGCACGCTTGTGAAAAAGTGATTCAGCGCTGTTGTAGGCATCGTATACTCGTAGTGGAAAATGTGAAGGGTTCAGTTTTGAAGATGTTTGCTAATTTGACTGGAGTTGTTCCTCTGACGTATGCTACGCAGTTGAGCAAGCACAATGTCGGCACCGGGGCGAAGATTGCAATATGGAAGGACCTCAGCAGCCATGAGAGGAAGTCTTTAGCAGTGAGTATCTCAACCGGCAGAAACAGCGGGCTGGTCACGGTGATCCTTACAAGCTGTATACGTGGAAAGCTGCAGGCCCTGGAGGACCAGTTTTGGGCCTGTGCTTATCGCTTACACTGTGCACTAAAGGACAGAGCCCTCCTACCAGGGGCTGGTGGGACAGAAATGTTTTGTATTCATCGCCTACAAAAGCGAGTGGAGGATCATGTCGTGCGTCATAGAGAAAAGCCTGGTGAGACAGACTCTAACCATTACAGGAGTGTAGTGTTGGACCTCATGGCAGAAGGTCTGATAGATTACAGATCCACTGTTATGGTTAACACTGGAAGAATTGCAAAAGTCAAAGCTAGGACTGTGGTGAGCCAACAGCTGCAGGACTATAACAGGCATCCAGACAATCCTGCAAAGTCCCCACAGCTTTTGTCGGACACCGAAAAAGAGGAGAGTGACGTTTTCACAGCACCGAGACCCGCCGAAGCGCGAGCAGTGGAAGTCTATGATAATCTGAGTGTGAAGCAGGAAGCATGGAGGAAGGCCTTAGATCTTGTCCTCTTGGTTTTACAGACTGATGCAGAGATCATCACGGGCATAGACCAAAAAACTGAGATAACACAAGAAAATGTCACGCTCTTATGATCGTCAGGCCGAATGTTTCACCGTGCAACGCAAACCGATTTTATTTTTCTTCCTAAATAGACAGAAGCTTAAAATAATACACAGTCAGGGACATTTTTTTGGAAATCTTTATTACTTGGTTTCCACCACAAGGGGGAGACATCTTCATTGGATTCATGTAACGAGTGTGAACTGAATGGTTTCAGAATGCTTCATTTAAAACTAAAAGGAAACGCATTCTTGTGTTTTGATTAACGTGGCCGTGTGTCTTCTGTCCTTTTCTAGTCTCACTGGAAATTCCCTTCAATTAATGAAGCAAGCGTGGCTAACCTGACATCGGTCGCACACACCTCGACCCCAGCCAGCGAAAACAAGTGCTGCACAACCAAACCCACAAATAGATGTCCTTCTCATGAGGCATGGGAGGAATTATGTTGTGTTTCTTAGTCTTGTACGCATGCTTAATGATATTTGTCTAAGCTTCATTAAGCGTCTACAGTTTGGCTGGCACCGGTGACCAGGACGCTGACCCTGCGGTGCTTTTATTACTTCCTCTGACATAACTGGCGTGGCTGATGCAGAAGGAACACCTCCAGACAAAGTAAATGGTTTTGGTTAAGTCTTAATAGCGTCTGCCCTTTAAAATAAAATTTCAGAGGTTATTTCAGTCCTTTGAATTCTGGAAACCTTTCATTAACACTTTTCCTCCTTCACGATCACTGAAAGGTCACATAAATATTAAGTAATTCAGTAGTTTAGGTGGATTTTAGACATTTGGAATAGGCTATTCATAGAATGCATATATTAAGATGTGTTAAAAATGATTATGACTTGGAAAATTAAAGAACTGGTCCCAAAACACTGACTGTTCACTTTGGTGTGTGTCTTGAAAATTTCCCCTTTTTTGCATGTTGTGTTTTAGCGGTGCCGTTTGCAGTGACACGTGTGGCCTTCCATTTCCTCTGAGGTCACAGAGAGCACGGCTCATCGCGGCCTAAAAATAGTTCAGTGAAATAAAAGCGTTACCAAGGTTTTACAGCGGAGGCAGAGCAGGCTCGACTCCGGCATCGCTCGGCGTCGTTGGGGCGCGGGGGGGGGGGAGGGTGTGAGGTGACACAACGAATGCAGCGCTGTGAGGGAAGTTGGAAAGGCAGAAATCGGTGACACATCTGAGAGTTCAGTTTGAGTCCATCTCCTTTCTGTCTGCACAAGTGCTTCGACTGATTTATATAACGTAAAGCTCTGCGAGGGATGGAGTATTTATTTTGGGGCAATGGCGAGTGGGAAATCATATCATTTTGAACATAAAATTATGAGGCGAAAAAAGGCAGCTGAAGCATTGTTTTCATTACAGTTAAAAGGGTGAAAAATGTGGCCAGCTGCTATGCTAAAGAAAAAATAAATATAAACATGAATTTAATCCTCAGATAGCTTATCAAAGCAGGCATGTTACAACTACTTATCTGCATATGGTTACCGTGCACTGGCATTTGCAGTTTATTATACATTATTATTTTATTTTCTGGACTGTTTGGAGTGAAACAGTAAGCAGCGACTGCTCTCCTAACGCACATGTTTCATTCTGTCATAAGCTGCTGGCTACAGCCTTGCAGCAAACATGCCAAATCATATGTTCCTTATGCCACCGTCAGTGGTTTCATCGACGTGAACAAACTGAAGCTGATTGTTGGTCATCTTGCTGCAAACCGTCGGTCTGAGTATCCACGTGGATCGTCTCTGACGTGCACCGTACGCCGTTTGCAAACTGCGCTCAGCCCCGTAGTGGCGGTGACGCTCCCTGACAGCAGTGCTCTCCCCATAGCAGGACACTGCACTCTGCAACGCCACGTAACCTGCTCAGAACCATCTCAGAACTTAACAGAGAGCCCAAGGAATCAACCTGGCCCGCAAGCTCATTGAGCTTCCATGGAATGAGCTGGAAACGCCTGATTCATGGAGGCACCACCCCATAGCCCACAGTCACCCAAAGAACTGCTGCCAGTGTCCTGTGCCAGACCACACACTTTACGCCAGATGCTGCAAGACACCCAGAGGTGCAGTGTCCTTGCCGTGATGGGTAAGAGCCGTTTTTGCCGTTTTATGTAACCAATCAATGTGTCAATATGTCATCACTGTTGCACTCATTGTTCCTTTTTCCAGGCGAAAAGGTATGTGATACTAACACCACTGAGGCCCACAATACTAATTTGAAAATTCCTAAATGGTCATTTGGAAAATCAAACCCATGGGATTTGATAAAGTGTTTGTTGCTTTTAATTGACCTTTGATTGATATAATATGAAAGCGTGAAGACTGGGTAAGGCCAGTCCAGTCATTATTTTATCTGTGTGGTATTATATGGGTGTAAATGTGTGTCACTAACGGCATTTGAGAGACACATTTTCTTCATGGGGAGAAATGCTGCATTTGGAAATGTGCGTGTGTGTGTATACAATAAGTGCATTCGGCCAGTACTGCAGAGCAAAACCTCTGCCTGTCCTTCTGTTTGACTTTCTCTTACCCGCTTGCAACTATTTAACTACCACATGTTTCACAAACCAGTTTTGCCGGAGTGACCAACATGATGTCAGGCGAGAGCACAGCTGACTTTCTACTGATCCAGCACAAGTTTCAGATGTGGTAACATTTACCCAGAAGCCCAAAGCGGTAAGTGCCTATTTTGACAAATGCATGGCCTCCTCCTGGATAAATAACTTTCATCACCGATCATCCAGTCAGCTGGTTTTCAGAAAGTTGAGAATAGTAATTAAAATAACTCACTCGTGATGGGTTTCTTTTTCATCTGCTGGCATTTCTACTTTACATTCTTATTTTTTTTTTTTTCACCTATGAATAGCACCGAGTGAATCACCAACAAGCTGGCGCTGCTGCCGTGCTTTTTACGTCCCTCTTTTCTCGCTCTCGAACAAACTGCATGAATGAAAACACTGGATCTGTTCACATGGTTGCTGTGGCTCTTGGCTCTCTGAAGGGTCTCGGAGTCCAAGTTGCACGGCCCCCTTCCTCGCCCTCCTCTCCTTTCTCGACTTCTGCTGGGTTGGTTGGTTAAATCAGCGAGCGTTAGTGGGCGTGAGCATGTGTGTGTGTGTGTGTGTGTGTGCTGGTGCTCCTAGGGCGCATGCGAACTGAGGCCCAAAGGGGAAAGCCTTCCACACAGATCTAAGCCAGCTGCCCTGCTTTAAACACTCCATTGCAAGAAGAGTAGAAGAAAGAGGGAACCTGCATGCATCCCACCTCCCAGCGTGCTCAGAGTTACTGGCAAAGCAGCTGCCGGCTCTACAAACGGCAGGCGAGCAGCTACAAACTGTAGATTTTGATGTTTGATCTTACTTCTGCTCAGCGTAGAAGTGCTTCTGCTTCAGATTCTCAGGACTCAAAGGGCACTTGCTGCCCTGAGGGGGGCAGCCGCTAAAGCAAACTGACCTCTGAGGTTAAGTAGAATCAGTTTGTGTGGAGGAGGGTACAGGCAGCAGTTAGAGGGAGGTGGGAGGCCACGGCGAAGCTCCTGCGCTTCTCGAGAAGGAGACAAAGCAGTTGCCAGGAAGTGGGGAAAGAGGAGGAGATGGCCACGGGAGAAATCACAACACTTCCCGCCACACCTGAAGACGGCGGTAGCGGCGGCTTTCCTCCTGGGAACTTCAAGGACCCTAAGAGGCTGTATTGTAAAAATGGTGGCTTCTTCCTGAGGATAAAATCTGATGGGGGAGTGGATGGAATCCGGGAGAAAAGCGACCCCCACAGTGAGTACTTCTAGTCCCCTTCTTCTTGCTTCACGCAGTACAGAAAGCGTCGTTATTTTCTCTTGAGCACGCAACAGGGAGGTGAGAGTGAAGCAGAAAATTAATAACATGGATACACAGCAGGGGAGTGATGTGACTTTTCCATTTTAATTATGATTACTCTCCACTTAATAACACTAAGAACCAAATGCGTGTAGGTCACCTTCTGGAAAGTATAATAACCTTCAAACGACTCACACCTCACTTTTATTCATCAGTGGGACTTCTGATGGAACATGCTTCATGTTTTTGGAACTGCAGACGTAGATCGCCGTGCTGAGTCACACCGCTCACTGCGTTACATCACAAAAGACACCAAATCACAGGGTTTAAAGCCAGGATGAGTTCCTGATTAAGATGTCACTGTCAGTCTTTGAGGCTGAATAAATTAAGTCTATCAAAAAAAGAAAAAAAAACTTATCCTCTGACCACTCGTATGTGCCACCAGTGAATCGACATTTATTCTGAGTGAGAGGAAGATTTGTTTTGTTTTTTTGCCCATTTTTAAGGGGAAACATTAACAGGATTATGTTAATGGACAACTACAGCGCTCCTCAGTGCGTCACTGTCGCTGATTAAATGTGTCCTGAGTTTCTGTAAATAGGAGGGGAGGAGAGGAACATGGATTTGGGGGTTTTTCCTTGGAAAACACACGCTTGGAAGTGCATTGCACAAGCTACAGTGTGACATTTCAAACAAATGCCCGATGGCAGTTCAAGAAGTGAGAAGCTATTTATAGGATAAGTCAATTGCCTTTAATTATATTGCATTAGGAGTGCTTGTGAAATATCCAGAGTGATTAATCTTGTAGACGTATGATGGGAGCAAGTTTCAGGAAGGAATATGCTCACACTTAGTCATAAAACAGCCATTAAGATTAATCATTTAGCTTTCTTACCTAAATAGTTCTTAACAGTTACAATGGTCCTTTTGTTAAGGCTACGATAGGCCAGCCAGCTTTTACAGACGAAGCTGCCAGTTAGAATTGGAAATGTTCTGAAAAATGTTGGCTACTACTGCTCGGGGTCCTCGGGCAGAATTTCCTTGCTAATGCAGATGGGACTCTTTTCCATCGATTTGTGTCCTTCCTAAGATGCTTCTCATCCAAGACCTTTGGGGGGGGGGCAATTCTGACACAAACCGGACACGATGGGAGTCCTCGGAGCACGCTTTGCAGAAGCGGGGGATCGGTTTCCCTCCATTCACAAAAGCTGTGGCACGTAATCTATCCCGGGAACATTGAACACACCACAGCGCACTCTCAGACCGATTATATGGTTTTTTTTTTCACCTCTTTGATATGTGACATGAGTCTCCCAAACAGCTAGTTTAATGATAGACAGATGTGTGTCTACCTGAAGTCTTAATGTGGACTCATTCTGAGGAGATTCCCTATTTACCCTAACGGGGGAGGGGGCTGCATTCTTTTTGGTTGCTCGGCTTCATGCAACATGTGCTCAGCAATGCCTCTATCAAAAAAAAGAGATAGAAAAATAAATAAATGTGAAGATAATTTTGATTATGAGTATGCCATCCCACAGCCTGTGGGTGATATTTAATAATGTCCTTCCATATTTTTGTGGTGTTTGGCTCATTTATGGTACATGCAGCGCCCGCTGGTGTTAACCGAAACACAGATGAAGCCACAACAAGTCCTCTGCCAGCAGCCGAGGAAGCGGGACCTGATGTTTGAAAGATGCTAAATGCAGCATAATTGTGACTGATTGTTTTTGTACCTGAATTTATCGGGGTGTGAGCTGTGCAAAATGACAACCTAAATAAAACACAACCTAAGGAATGCACTTTTCTGTGAGAGAGAGACTCTGAGTGGCACAGGAAATCAGAAACAACTACGCCTACAAAACTCTCGTCACGATTTATGGCAGTACAGGTGCGATTGAATCGCACCTGTACTGCCAGCTGTTTCTCTAACAGCTGGCTCTCGTAGTTACTGTGATTTTATGATATCTTTATTTTTTATCATTTTAGAAGCACATTTTTAAACACAGCAACTCTTCGAGTTGCCGCTTTGATTAAACATCCCATAATTAAACGACAAAAAATGCTTTCTGTGTTTACTGATTTATCTTCAGTAAAGCTTCAACTCCAGGCGACCTCAGTGGGAGAAGTGGTCATCAAAGGAATGTGTGCAAACCGCTATCTGGCAATGAACAGAGACGGGCGACTGTTTGGAGCGGTGAGTGACTCGGATCAGTCTTTCCAACAACAAAACCTTGCTAATCTGTACGAAACAGACCAGATTAAACTCGCAGCTCTGTGACAAGAAGCATTTAGGCTGCAGTGTTGTGGAAACCAAATATTTCCCAGCGCTGCGACAAGAAATCCTCCCATTCTAAAAATAATTAGCTTTACGGCCTCTCTGACTGGGCCTCTCTGGAACATTCAGATACATACACAATCAATGCGATCAATACACAATTAACTCAATCACCTCTGCCAAATCTCCCAAAATAATATGGGAAAGTTTATCTCTTTTTTTTTAAAAAGTTTTTAAGTTACAAGTACATTAGTATGCATGAGTATTTATCTAGGAGTGTGCATACCAGCAGAGGAGGAAGGAGTTAATAACAGGAGTTCTCATAGCTGCAGGCTTGAACCAAAATTGTTCTCAGGCCTGAGAGTCTGACCGAAGATTGAACAGTATTTGGTCTGAGAGGTACTGAATTGTCTTTATGTGGTGATTTTTGATTTTTAAAGAAGACCTTTGACAGTTTAGACTGAGAGAAACAATAACGGAAATATATTTAGAAAAAAAATAAGGATAAAAGCAGAAAAAAAAACAATACGTTTCGCAAAAGTTTTATCAGAACCATCGGGAACCAGTGATTTGAGTTTATTGACTGTTGATGCATAAACAGATGTTTTCCAATAAAAAAGCTGTGTTAACCTAGTTTAAGATATTCTGTTTTATCTTACAGTTCGTAATTGTACTCTGCCCCGTCACAAATGCATGTCGGGTATTTGCCAAATGCCGCTGTGAGTGAAGCACTCCAGTTTGATGCCAGCACTGGTCTGTTGCCACAGTGTTGCTGCTTATAGTGGAAGTGTGAACTGATGGCAACTGATGTGGTTTGGTGGTTGTGGAGGCTCATATAAAATGCATGTAATTGGCAAGAAGCATTTCCTCCTAATGAGAAGCTGCAGCAGCAGCAGCAGCAGCAGCAGAGTGCCACCCAGGGCACCGCTCTGCTCAATAAAAGACCCACACGATGGTCCCTTCACACTGCTGTTTGTGTCCAAGAGAATGTGAAAATGAACATTTGTTGTTGTCAAAGAAATTTGAATTTACTGACTGATGTGACACTTCTGCTGGAAAGTGTCAGGTCTGGTTTTGAACTTGGGTCAGCTGAGGTCAGATCCTGATAGGTTTATTTTGGATCATATAATCAACAGTTATTGGTCACTTACACAAATAAATAGATTTACAGGTGCTGGTCATACAATTAGAATATGATGAAAAAGTTGATTTATTTCAGTAATTCCATTTAAAAAGTGAAACTTGCATATTATATTCATTCATTACACACAGACTGATATATTTCAAATGTTTGTTTCTTTTAATTTTGATGATTATAACTGACAACTAATGAAAACCCCAAATTCAGTATCTCAGAAAATTAGAATGTTACTTCAGACCAATACAAAAAAAGGATTTTTAGAAATGTTGGCCAACTGAAAAGTATGAAGATGAAAAGTATGAGCATGTGCAGCACTCAGTACTTAGTCGGGGCTCCTTTTGCCTGGATTACTGCAGCAATGCGGCGTGGCATGGAGTCCATCAGTCTGTGGCACTGCTCAGGTGTTATGAGAGCCCAGGTTGCTCTGATAGTGGCCTTCAGCTCTTCTGAATTGTTGGCTCTGGCGTATCCCATCTTCCTCTTCACAGTAGCCCATAGATTTTCTATGGGGTTAAGGTCAGGCCAGTTTGCTGGCCAATGAAGAACAGGGATACCATGGTCCTTAAAGCAGGTACTGGTAGCTTTGGCACTGTGTGCAGGTGCCAAGTCCTGTTGGAAAATGAAATCTGCATCTCCATACAGTTGGTCAGCAGCAGGAAGCATGAAGTGCTCTAAAACTTCCTGGCAGACGGCCACGTTGACCTTGGACCTCAGAAAACACAGTGGACCAACATAAGCAGATGACATGGCACCCCAAACCATCACTGACTGTGGAAACTTTACACTGGACCTCAGCCACTGGATTCTGTGCCTCTCCTCTGTTCCTCCAGACTCTGGGACCTTGATCTCCAAAGGAAATGCCAAACTGACTTTGATCAGAGAACATAACTTTGGAGCACTCAGCAGCAGTCCAGTCCTTTTTGTCTTTAGCCCAGGCGAGATGCTTCTGACGCCGTCTCTTGTTCAAGACTGTCTTTTCCTTCCCTTCGCCTCTCTATTACATGTGCTTGTGACACAGAGCTTCTGTGAACAGCCAGCCTCTTTAGCAATTGACCTTTTGTGTCTACACCCTCCTTGTGCAAGGTGTCAAAGGTCGTCTTTTGGACAACTGTCAAGTCAGCAGTCTTCCCCATGATTGTGTAGCCTACAGAACTAGACTGAGAGACCTTTTAAAGGCCTTTGCAGGTGTTTGGAGTTAATTAGCTGATTAGAGTGTGGCACCAGGTGTCTTCAATATTGAACCTTTTCATAATATTCTAATTTTCTGAGACACTGAATTTGGGGTTTTCATTAGTTGTCAGTTATAATCATCAAAATTAAAACAAATAAACATTTGAAATATATCAGTCTGTGTGTAATGAATGAATATAATATACAAGTTTCACTGTTTGAATGGAATTACTGAAATAAATAAACTTTTTCATTAAATTCTAATCTTATGACCAGCACCTGTATACAGTCACTGGCCACTTAAATAGGTACACCTGTCCAACTGCTCGTTAATGCCAATACCTATCATCCAGCAGCAATTCAGTGCAGTTAGGCATGTATATGTGGTTAAGACAACCTGCTGAATTTCAAACCGAGCATCAGAATGGGAAAGGAAGGTGATTTAAGTGACTTTGGGGGTTGCATTGCTGTTAGTGCCTAACTGTTCTTCTGCTGGGATTTTCCCATTCAAGTACCTCTAAATATCCAGAGTAGGCTGGCCAGACAGCTTCGAGCTGATAGGAAGGCAACTCTAATTCAAATAACCACTTGTGTGTGAAAACCAAGGTATGCAGAAGAGCATCTCTGAATGCACAACACATTGAATCTTGTAGCAGATGAGCTACAGCAGCAGAAGACCACACCAGGTGTTGCTCCTTTGAGAACACAGTTGGACAATAGAAGACTGGAAAAACCTTGCCTGGTCTGATGAGTCTTGAGTTCTGCATTTTGATTTTCCCGGCACACCTTGGGCCCTGCAGTACCAACCGAGCTTTGTTTAAATGCCACAGCCTACATGAGTATTTTTGCTGACCATGTCCATCCCTTTATAACCACAGTGTACCCCTCTTCTGATGGCTGCTTCCAGCAGGGTACCCCATCATGTTACAAGGCTCAGATCATCTCAAACTGGTTTCTTGAACCTGACAGTGAGCTCACTGCACCCAAATATCCTCTGCAGTCACCGGATCTCAATTTAACAGAGCGTCTTTGGAATATGGTGGAATGGGAGATTTGCAGCCAGCACATCTGCGGCATCTTTTTTATCCTGTCATGTCAGTATGGACCAAAATGTTTCCAGCACCTTGTTGAATCTGTGCCACAAAGAATTAGTTCTGTTAAAATTTGTCTTGTTGAAAATTATACAAGGAAAAAAAAAGTTATTACTCTTTAGGGATATTTTCTCTGTTATGGTTTAATAGTCTTCAATCTAGAAAACATTTCCACTGACACATTTTTAGTACGAAAGCCATTTTATTGTTTGTTAGGACCTTTTTTTTTTTTTCTACACAGTGAGTTAAGCCAGGTAGGCTGAGTGGCTGTTCCAGAAAATGCCTTCTGACTAACAGCTTCACAGTCAAATAAAAACAGAAACTAAAACAAAAGCCTCCTGTTGAACCGGGCAGTTAACGCCCGGCAAGATTTTGGCCAGACACTCTGCAATTAATGTTGTCTACAAAGGACAAACTTAAGAAAGAGGCTCGTGTGAAAATAGATGGACAACAGCGCGGCAACACAGGAAGCATATCGCTCACTTTTAATGATCTTCATCTTCAGCTTTAGATTCAAGTTTCTCTTTGACTGGGGCTGTTTATTTCAGTGAGGTTCGACTAACGCGCACATTGTAGTTGCATTCCTGGAAAGGCATGATTGTCTGTAATAAATATGTTGGTTTATTACCACAAAACATAGAGAAAAATTGAACCATCAGTCAAAATAAAGGTTGCATTTGGTTACAAAGTTATTTTATGTGGACAATGAACTACTGAACATATTAGATAAAATAACTGTGATGGAATGCCACTGCCCTGACCTAAATGTCCCTTTAGGTTCATGTTATACAGAAATCATACATAAACAGAGGATGGTGGCAAAGGTTACTCAGCAACCAGAGTATCTTAAGCTATATTACAGACTAGTTTCACAGTCTAAGGTTTCCAGCTGATTTAAATTTACTGGCTTTCCCTGTGTCCCAGCAGCCCCCACAATTCATCTTACCAGAGGAGTTAAATGCACTGCAGTGAACAGAACAATAAAAATTGGCACCATTTTTCTGTGTCTTTCTCTCCAGAGGCGAGCAACTGATGAATGCCACTTCTTAGAGCGACTCGAGAGCAACAACTACAACACCTACCGCTCCAGGAAGTACCCAAACATGTACGTGGCGCTCAAGCGAACTGGCCAGTACAAGTCCGGAAGCAAAACCGGACCGGGTCAGAAGGCGATCCTCTTTCTCCCCATGTCTGCCAAGTGCTAATCTGGGGTCAGACCGAGAGATGCTGACGTCTGAACGAAAAGATGTGACGGCAATGAAGCAAGTGTCCCATCAACATTGCCCTAAATAGCTGTGATGCTTGACTGTTAGATCCTAGCAGTTATTATTTTATCATAAATATGTCTGCAATTAATCAGCTTCGATTCAAAAATCAGTGCCGCATATACATACATTTTATTATTATTAATATTATTATTATTATAAACAGGATTTTACTGTAGACCAACCAACTGGAGCCAGCTGCCAAGTGCACATCAGTTAAATATTAATACAACACAATTCACGTTTCTTTTTTCTCCCCCAGTCCGTTGACTCAAAGCAGCTCTCTGCTTAACCTTAAACTAATCAAAGTGTGAGCTGGAGTCTGGGTTCAGCTGCAGGCTTTGGGGAACTTACTGTACACTTGAGTGTTTTCATAAACAACATACACAGTACCAATCAAAGGTTTGCATAAATAAGAAAATGCTTTAAGATCATATATTACTCTAACTGTATTAATTCATTCTGAATCTGAAAATATAGAATTTGAATTTAAAAGAAGTAAAAGCAAAACCCAAGCATCAGTGCCCGTTTTGAACATGTGTAACTGTTGCCATGTTGACTTAAACGAGTAGCTGGTTACATTAAATGTACGATGACTTTTGACTTTATTAACTAGCCAATAGAATCACTTAACAGGGCAGCAAATATTAATCATTTATACTTAGCCACAAGCAGTAGTTTCTGTTAGGAGTTAGTTCACTCTGTGAGGTCATAATCGGTGAGACCCCAACCCAACCCTGACCCTTTGAAGAAAAGCAAAACATTTAAGTAGCTGTTGATGTCGGTCACTTTCTTTATCCCTTTAAAATAAAACAGTTCTGATAGTTTAAGGTTCGGGTTGGGTTAGAGTTCACACTGGTTCACACGAGTGTAACAAATAAAGGCAGACTAAAACTTACTCACTAGTATTTTCAAAAAAAAAAAAAAAAAGATCAGCTGATCACAGTCAACTGTGCTGCCAACTGTGGGATTTGAACGTGACCACCAGAATGTGTTAAACACAACATTTAAAACTGCAGCAATTCAGATGCACAACTCAAAACCTGCTGCACCACAATGCCTCAAAAGTAACAGTCCAGTTATAAATAAACTTTATCTTATGCTTCACCATATCTCGTTATGATGAGGTGATTCCTATAACTGTAGTGCTGTGGGGAAGCTGTCTGTGGTACAGCTGGTAAAGCCTCCCTGAGTACACAGCAGGAAGCTCCTCCATGGTGAGGTCGATCTCACGGAAGCCGCGCTCCAGGCCGTGGAGCAGAAGACCGGCCACGCGGGAGGTGATGGGCGTGGTGTCGCTGGTTTTGGCCAGCTCGCCGATGCCCAGCCACTCGCAGCGCAGGCACTCCCGAGTGCAGAAGTTGATCTCGTAGGTGAGCGGGCTCAGGCGGCAGATGATGTACATGTCGGACATGCCGAAGGCACCGGGATGGTTGTGCTGCTGCCGGATACTTAGGAGAGACCTGAACTCGGAGCGAACGCCAGTTTCCTCGTATACTTCACGAACGGCAGTCGCGCCTGAAAAACATTCATTTAACATTCATGTGTGGAGGCATTTAAACGATCCTGATACAGGAAAGATGATCTGATTCCTCTGCCAGTGATGCAGATGGTGTTAGGATGTAGGGAAACGGGAAAATTCATTTATTTTTGAACATTTGACGCTGCTTTTTGGGGTTGGGTCATGTACATAATATTAAAGCTGCTTTAAAGAAAAAAAAGAAGAAGAAGGTGAATCTGAAGAATTTGCATATATATCATGTGCCTTATGTTGTATAGTTCAAATGAATGTATATGTATCAAGTATATGCTGTAGTCAAAAGATTTAGCTACATGTACTGTACTGTAGTTGTTTTTTTTTGCTCTGTTGAGCGCGACGCTCACCGATATTTTCTCCTGGGTCGGACAAACCGCCGGGGAACTTCCAAGCGTTCTGTGTCTGAAATTCAAGAGCAAAGTTCAAATTTGACATCAGTTGTGATTAGATGGCACTGCTGTAAATGTACCTTAGATAATCAACAACATGTACACTGCAACATGGTCTATTTTACTCTTAGTCTAAAGTCACTTAGTTTCTAAAGAGTGGGTAAAAAAAGAAACAAGGAAGGCCCCGTTCTGTTTCCTGTTTGAGATCACGCTGTAATGATGATACACGAGGAGAAATGTTTAATGCGTCCTTTCATGCCATGTTTTTGGTTTAGTGCTTCACTCTGGAGATTTTTACAATTGCTGCGGTGAGGTGTGTTTCCCTAAACAGTTTCACCACTTACCTTTTGATATTTAATGACAGTTTGCTGCTGGTTAAATTATGATCTCTGTATGTATATATATTTTTGTAGTTACTTAAAGAATGTGCTACGCCTTTTTTTTTTTCTTCTTCTTCTTGCAGATCCTTTCTTTGTGAGGAACACCAGTGCACTACAGCAGTTTTATTCTTGTATTGTCAACCAAATGCTATATTTTTGGAACTAAAGTGTGCTGGAAAAAGAAATAAAGAGACTTTATGTAACTCTAATTGTTGAGGCTTTTTAAAGTCAGATGTCTCTTCCCGTAAGAAGCAGCCAGAGCCGAATGTGAAATCATTCCAAAGAAGCGCCAGAAGAATGCTGACCGTACGCAGTCTGTTCACACTAAATCTACCGAGAGACACCGCACGACGGTTAAACACTCTTACCATTACCTCACTCGGCTCCCTGATGGATATAATTACCTTAAGCCCACTGGGAATCTGTCAGATGTCTTGCAAGAGTGATAAAGTTTGGTTTCTTTTCAGGAAGTTCATAACCCTCTGCGAGCTCTGAACAGGCTCGGCCTGTCAGAAACTTTCTGCTGCCAAAGGGCCAGACTGTTATAAAGACCGTTTCCAGTAAACAGCTCGATAGGGAGGAGGAGGAGGAGAGGAAGAAGAGATAAAAGACTCCCTACACTTCCAGGCCACTAACTGCTTCCCTCTGCTTCTGGACACAAGCAATCAAAATACATTAAACGCTCCTATGATTCCAGGCTGGTAGATCTGAGCAAACCCACTTACATTCCTGTTGTTTATAATGCAACATATATTTGTCATATGATCCCAACATTTTAAAGTTAAGATGTGTTTTTTTTTTTCTCTCTCTATTGGAACAGGATAGTTTAAAATACATTCGCACCTATACCTCAACACAATGTAGGTGAGTTAAGTAGATTAATAAATCGGCGTCTTGCATATGTAGGTCAAACCTCTTGGATCAGCATCGCAATAATTTCTGTTACGTTTGGCAGCGGCCCCTTCTTCTATTTTTAGCAGACATTTGAGCGATGTTGACTCCGTGCAGAGGTTCGGCCTTTTTCAGCCACTTCGTATTCTTTGACAGTGAACAATGGCACATGTGTTCCTGCTGATTTGAAACTAGCAACTAAGATTAAGATATGTATAGTCATTTTGAAGGCATTTTTGAAGCAATAAATCAAGTGTGAAGTGCATCCTGTTACTTCTATCCCATTGGTCTTCCTTTTTGCTGAGATGAGGTCCATCTTTTTATACAGTCTCCTGGAACCAAAGCACGACACAGAGTACGAGTCAAAATTCTCTGATATCATATTTTTAAGTTTACGCTTTAGTTTAGGCTGCTTATTTGAAAAGGTCTTGACTTGCTGCCTCATATAATCTTGAGACATCTTTGGAGACATAAACAGTTCCCAAAACACGTCAACATTATACAATCACTTTTCAGAACTGTTAGCAATCTTGTTCGGGCCGGCTGAAAATGCAAACAAAGCCGTGCAGAAGAGGACTCAAAAGAGGCCTGTTGTAAGTGAACCTCAGAACAGCATGAGCACTACAGCAGGGCTCTGTGAGGGCTGTTTGAGGGCATTCAACTCACGTAAACACCGTGTTTGCTTGAGGGCGACTGAGTCTGTGTGGAGCTATGTTAAGTGTGAGAGGATTTCCACCCAGGGTTTAGATCAACAGAGGCGCAAGTCACTAAAACAAAACTGATGATCCACATTTTTAGCAGCAACACGACCGAAGCGACTGATGACGGGGAGACCGGTTTGATTAAGGTTTGGAATATGTTCAGATAATAAAACCATACATGTACCTTATTTTTGTCTTGGACAACGAGAACCTTTCCACTGGACTCATCAACAACTGCACCTGGACAGATCAATCAGACATTAATTTCATGCATTATGCAAACACCCGTGTCCCAATACGCTTTGCGCATAAATCTTAAGAGAATTTTAATTTTAAGCTAAATGTGTTTGTGGATTGGCTCAAAGTTAGCCTCTAGACTGGGCAAATAAAATCTGCATCATGTGAAGAAGAAGGCCTCTGGAGGTGAGCCTCCGTCAGGCAGATAACAGCTGCCTTGTTCATTTTTCTCTCTGCCCTAAATATTTATCAAGATGTAAAAGGGAACAGTCTGAGCTGCCGGGCCGGACAGTACCGATCCTGAAGAAGCGAGTTATTTGCTGGAATAAAACTGTAATGAGTGGTGGGGGGTTAGCAGTGTCGCCTCACAACAAGAAGATCCTGGGTTTGAATCTGGTCTGGGGCCTTTCTGTGTGGAGTTTGCATGTTCTCCCACGACTCTGTGGGATCTTTCAGGGTACTCCGGCTTCCCTCTCACAGCCCAAAGGCATGCATGGGTCTGTGTTAAAGATGGATGGGAAAACTCTAAAGACACGAATCCTTCCATACATGTCTCTAATGGAAGGACAATTATGCTGAATCCGGTAATTTAGTCAGAAGATGAATCCCAATCTGTTTTTTTGCCCACTTGAGGACCGCAAAGACAAACTATGAACGCAACAATGACATGAATTTACCCCAATGAATTTACTGCCTTACGTTTATGCGCCAAACTTTGCCTCAGACATATCACCAAACTAAAACCAGTTTGAAGTTACTGTTCACCTGGTGAATCAGAGTCTAATACAGTTTTAGCTCTGCTTTGTTCACGTTAAAAAACTCTCGAGGAGCAGATTGGGTTCGTCGGCCGCCGGTTCATCAGCTAGTGGAAAACTGGGTCATCAGCTAGTGGAAAACTGGGTCATCAGCTAGTGGAAAACTGGGTGTGATCGTCATGTGGGAGGAACACCTTTCAGACACAAGCACTGATGTGATCCACTGATGATTTATATAATACTGATAATAGCTGATTTATCATCAGCATCACTTTTAAAGTAATTATGGCCAGACTCAAATGGATACATCCAGAATTTATGCTAAAAATACAAGAATGTTTTTTATCATAAAAACCTCTGGATGAACTAGACCAAGACCTGGACAGATTCTGAAAATACGGGGTTAACTGAAAATTGTTTATGTGGAAGAGCAAATTTCTTTATTCTCTGCAGCTAAACAGAGTCTGAGTGACTCAGCTGAGAAAGATGTGGACATCCCACTTCAACATTTAAAGTTTTTCTCTCGTGTTTGAGCATTTTTTTTTTCTTTCTTCAGCAGGTAGTGACTAAGTGAGGCAGCTATGCAGCAGTGCTGACAGTTGAGGAGGAGGAAAAACGAGCCACTTTCCTTTCCGGTCGCTCCGTCTGGCCGAGCAGGACAGGCCTCCTTAAATGAATGTCACAGATGCGTAAAGAGGGATGGGTCTTCCTAAAGACTTAACTTGGACTTCCAAGTGGAAATTGATGTCATCCCCAGTCCCTGTGCCATATGACGCAGGAGGAGGCCTGCTTTCTGCTAAGGGAGGCTATCATTATGTAGCCCTCAGTCCAGGAAATAAAATGGTCATGAGGAGCAACAAGGGGGGGAGAATTACAACACGAGACGAGAGGATTCTGTCGTAAAATTAAAAAAACAACAAAACCAACTGTTTATCGCTTGAGGTTAATGCTGAACTGTGAGCCACATACGTGTCGAGTCTGCTACTCTTTGGTGTAGCAATAATTACAGGTTCATTTTCTCATCTTCACATTTTGAGGTCATTACAAATCTGAGCTCAAAGAACTGTTGATTCAAGCCGTAGAAGGAAGGAGTAAGAACGGCAATCGCTGTGGTTTATTTATAATTAGCTCCGCCCCGCTCCTAAAATGCAGCTATGGGTCAGTGATGATTTAAAATGACGCATCAGGCATCCGGATGACAGAGGAGTTATTGGATGACTGATTTCCAATCACGAGTTATACTTTTTTGGCCCGAGTGTCGTATCTTTGTGAAGATAATCAAGAGCCCCTGTCAGCACACGCATAAGCAAACAGGAATCCAAACAGCTGTGTATTTCAGATTCCTGAACTCAGTTTCATCAGCAAACAATTCTGGCATCAAAAAGAGGGAGTTTCTGGTCCCAGTTCCTCTCAAAGATGCTCTGGACATGTTCTGACATGCTTCAAGTGCATCTGCTCTTTGGCAAAGGTAGAAATGGCACTCTGCCCTCTGCTGGACAATCACAAAGTCAGCACTGAGGGAGAGCAACTCCTCTTCCTGTTGATCTCCTCTTCACAGTCCCGGTGAGTGAATTTCCATTTACGTAAGTGGAAAGGGCCAAAGTTGAGAAATGCAGCATCCCAACTGACAAACAACCTTTTATCCATTTTAAAATGATAATAAACTTCTGGCGCTTTGAGTTAGAACCAAATGTAGGCCACAGTTTACTCCAGCTTTAACTATTTAAAAATGATTCAAAGTTTGATTTTTCAGCACTTTTACATCTTTTGTCACATCTGTCACACACACACACATACAGACACACACTTCCAACCCGTGAATGCTTCGAGCGTTGGACGCGGCAACATTAAGAAATAAATGATGACAGCAGTTGTCATCACCGATGGGTTTACATAAACTTTGTGTCTGTAACAGCTGCCATTTCGACGAAGCAGCTTTTGGAAAGCTCGAGCGCTCACAAACCCTTCCCGGTGAAGGGTCGGTTTAAAAACAAAACAAAAAATGCCAGAAAGCAACGAGATGCGATCAAATGGTTCAAAAAATTTAAAATCAAAGACTGATTTAGAGTCGGCTCCCTTGTGCACTTTTGGATCGGTTCCTTTTCTTTAAACGACCCCTGGAAGTCTCATCCTGACCGCTTATTCGTGCACATCTGCAGTTCGGACCTCACACCTGTGCAGAGAGTATCAAGAGGATGCTTGCAGGTATTCCCCCCCCCCAGCATTCAGCGGGTGGTGCGTTATGAACTCCTTCCTCGGGGTCAGACTGAGGTGTGCTGTAATGTCCTGAAGTGTCTGAGAACATCTGTGCAGTCCAGCACTGGCACGCAGCACAATGATGAAAACAAATAAATGAAATCATCACCTCAGAACTGCAGTTTGTATCGACTCGAGTTATCTTTGTCTAATACTAAAATTTGTTTGATGATCTGAAACATGTGAGTGTGACAAATGTGCAAAAATTAAGAAATCAGGAGGGGAGCGAACACTTTTTCACATGTCTGAAAAAAATCATTTAATATCATTTATTGTTTATGCTTTAACTGATATTTAAGATAATTAAAGGAGCTTGCTGTAAATGCATTACGTAGGCCTTGTTGGTTATACTGTAATTTTTAATATGAAGGATGTAACCGGTAATTATAAAACTCAGAAGGCTACAGATTCATTTTTTTAGGACTGGACATCACCTAGGTTGATGGGCCACGTGCAGTAAAGACCATTATATTCAATTATATTTATTTCATTAATCTGAAGTGCAAGTAAATGTAAGTGCAATTTCAACATGTCTTATTGCAATTGCTGTCATGCGCTACACATCATCTACGAGGGCGGAAACCCTTCGCATGTAGATGTAAAAAGCATCTTATTGACGCCACCGTACTTTTTGAACTCTGCAAAGCGACCCAGTGGGTTCTGGCCGTGACACATGTGCTCTGTCCACTCTTTTAAAAGTAATAAATGAACCTCAGGTAAGGCTTTTCCTGCCAAAGCTGTTCCCAGGAAGGAAGCGTTTTTACTTTCACGACAGAAATCTCTACCTGCCACTCCAACTTGGTGAGTTGCAAAACCCGGCAGCCTGCTGTCCCCCTCTCCCAGCCAAAGCGCCAGCACGGCGTGGTCGTTTCTGGCGTGATGGAAGGTGAAGCCGTGAGCCGAGGCGGCGGCGGCACATCGGCTGAGCGAGATGGGCACTCGGAGCCACACTGCTGCCTTCCCCTCTGCTTTCCACTGGGCCAAAGAATCTGCACAGTTCAGACATCACGTGTTAACATGCATCCAAAAGCTCTTTTTTAACTGCGGATTTCCCATCGCCCACAAACTGCACAAAGAAAAAGTTAATATGTGGCAGAAGTGACGTGATGAACAGTGAAAAGCTCTTAAAAGGCGTTTCCACCTAACTGAATTTTGAAGATCTTAAGAGAGAGGAAGAGAGAGAGAGATGGGGAAAGATAATGAGAGCAGGACAAAGAGCAGATCCGTTTCTGGAGGAAGTAGCTTTCATGTGAGACGAGTTTAAAGATGAACAACTGAGAACAACTAACTGGATTAATGCAGACGGAAAAATGGATAACGCACCCTTGTGATTGCTCACTGAGAGTTGTCATTTTTTTTCATTTAAGCGAGATAGTGAGCGCTAGCTACACGAAGCACTGCTGAAATAAACTAACTTTTAAAAGGAATAAATAAAGAAAGAAATATAAAAGTGGGCAAGGGCTCATGTTTAAGGGACTCCTCACTTATCTGGACCAAGAACTTGCTTCTTTCAGTAGTTACAATGTAATAACGACAGTAACAATGTTTTGCGAATGTTAAAAATAAATGTTACTGCTTTTGCACACACACACACACACACACACAGACACACACAGATCAGACTTTCGACCTCAGCTATGCTCTCTTGATTTAAATGCAATGCGCAATTTTAGCATCAAATAGCAGATAAGAGACCTCATGCACATACAGTGCAGACCTACTGTAGATAACTGACAGGTCAGTGGTTAAGACAGTTTAATGATTTATGAGCAGCTGAGGAAAACATGACGTGTGCATTGCTTTCTTTCTCCGACTACACTGCGGGCAGACTTCAGGACAACAAACCCCGCAGTAAACCGCCGAATGAGCTCTCGCTGATGTCCTCCGGCAGTCCGACCTCAGCCAGGTTCACGGTCACCCCACCGAATCGGTCCACTTTGCCCGTTAAAGCGCCGACCCCGTGGACTTGCTGAAACTGTGAACAAGTTGCAGTGCGGGAAAAGGCACAGGCGGCTGTGCGTGCGGGAGCACGCATTTTATTACAAAAGCGTCCTCTCGACAGCGGCAAAAGTCTGGAAACGAAGGTGCAGCCGGCCATATCACAGCAATACCACAAACAACCGAATAAAGGCGAGATATATTCAGCTGGCAGCCGGTGTATGAGCGGTCCCGTGCAGTTGCGTAAACGTCCGTCTGGGAAGTTGCGTAAATACCGTAATGAACCGGTAAAACGGAACCCTGACAAGTAGCGTAACAAAGTCCTGTCGCATTTCTGCAAATTTAGCTGTGCGAACTTATAATGCTTAGGCATTATTTTAGAATTGGATAATAAATCTGCCAAGTAACCAATTAAATTCTTTAAACTATCGGCTTTTTTTTTTTTTGGCCACAAGCTGTTGTTAACTGTAGCTCTTGCACCTCTATTCTCTGAGATGCCATCAGCTGCTATTAAGCCAACAACAAGTCCTGAGGTGGTTGCTGTTGAGTAGATCAATGCCGAATTCAAGAATGCAGCCTAGTAGTACAAGCCACACTTTAATTTATTTCATTTTGTGTTTCTACTAGCACATAATTAAAATTAAGCATCGTGTCTATGGAGTTTTGGCATTGTTTTTCTTTACTTCCACGATCTTAAAGAAAGCTTTTCCAGCAGATATTAATACTTTTCAGATATTATTTATATTTCTGTAATGAAAACTCTTCTTAATAATACCACAGAAATGTTATATATATATATATATATATATATATATATATATATATATATATATATATATATATATATATATATATATATATATAGGCTATACGGAGTTTTACGGTAAACGAAGGCGGGACTAAGCGTTAACCAGGAAGTTTACGACACCGCTTCATGTTTACACATGTTTCCGCTTTCACGTGGAGGCGCTTTTCGCAATTAAAATGTCTTCAAAGAAAAATAAAAGCAAAACAAAAACAGCGAGTGAAGGGGACAGCTGGCTCTTAGAGGCGGGGGGCCCAAACGACTCTGCAAGCCTGCAAACATCTGGCGCCCACGGAGGCAGCTGCACAAGTTCAAACTGCAGCTCTTTCGGTGTCATCGATTTCACCGAAAAAGGTAAAGAAGCCGAGACGTGAGCCTGAAGGTGCGACAGGCCGTGCGATGAGAGTGTGTTGGAGCCGATGCTCAAACGAAGCTATCTGTAGGATGAAGTTGGAAGACCCGCTACACTCGCTGGACCAGTAGGCAACAGTGACGCTGCTGCTTCACCTGTTTACCGGAGATTTTCTCACCTGTGTGCCTTTCTTCTTTTTCCTTTGTTGTGGTTTTGTGACATTTTAGCACCCTTTAGAGTTGCATTTGTGCCTCTTTTTTTCTTGTTAATATTCAGTAGTCACCCAAAGGCTGCTTTTACGGATCAAATAACTGATTTTTTTTTCTTTTTTCTGAGGATGAGTCCTCACACTGAAGCGTAGTTTAAACTCTTTCCTCTCCTCATCCCAATCTCTGGATGCCTCTAATATAATCTGTCTCGCCTCTTCCTACTTTCTGCACGAGATAAGAATGTGTTGCAACACTTGTGCCTCTTGCCACCGATTACAGTGGCCGGTGGGGAAGTTCAGTGCTCAGCTTTGTGGGGAAAGTTTATTCCAGGGTGCAGGAAAGGAGGCTCCAGCTAATTGTCAAACCTTGAATTCAGGAGAAGCAATGCAGATTCCATCCTGGTCGTGGGACAGTGGACTAGATCTTTACCCTCGCAGGGTTTCTGGAGGGAGTTTCACCATCCGGTCTACATGTGTTTTTGTGCAGCTGGGAACACTGGGGACACCTGTGGTGTGTACTGTGGGAGTACGGGGTCCTGGACCCCCTGCTGGGGGCCATTAGATATAACCAAAGTGAGAGCTATGCCTGCGTCCTTGGCACAAAGTCAGGCACGTTTTCAGTGGGTGCTCTGCTGGGTTGCCCCTCGTCTCCAGTCCTGTGATTTTCACGGTCAGGTTCTCCAAGGGGGAGGCAGGTTGAGGAGGGTGCCCGCTTTGGGAACCTCAGAATAGCAAATGATGTGGTTGCAGCCGAGTGTGAGAGTCAGCGTTCTTTGCTGGAAAATGGTGGTGTGCCCCATCTTGGTTGGGGTAAAGAGGCTGCATGGGAATGTGGAGAACGGGTTGGACTGGCGGATCGTTGCGGAGTCAGTAGTAATGCAGGTGTTGTTCCAGACTGTCATAGTGATGAGAGCTGATCCGAAAGGCAAAGCTTTCGATTTATCGGATCATCTAGATCCCAACACTCACCTGTGGTCATGAAATATGGGTAATGACCAAAAGAGCGAGTGAAATGAGTTTTCTCCTTAGGGTGGCGGGGCTCAGCCTTAACTCAGACATCAGGAGGGATCTCGGAGAAGAGTCACTACTCCTTCATACCGAAAGGAGCCAGTTGAGGTGGTTTGGGTATCTGGTCAGGATGCCTCCTGGGTGCCTTTCTTTGGAGGTGTTCCAGGCATGCCCAACTGGGAAGATACCCCGGGGTAGATCCAGATCCTGCTGGATCCTAAGGAATGCCTCAAGATCCCCCTAGGAGGAAGGGGATGTCTGGAATACCCCGCTTAGCCTCCTGCCACCACGACCTGACTTCAGACAAACAGAAAGTGATGGATGTTTGACTGTTTCCCTGTTTCTCATGCAGATGTCTGTCTTTTGCATATCTGTTTTAATCGGCTTGATCAGAATCCTCAGTTATGCTCAGCTGGACTCTAACATGTGCACTGCCCTGTAATATTGCAGGGTTTACACTACAACAGAGTGCCTTAAACCACTATATAAATAAATGAATTATACTCATCTGCTTTCATTTCTTTAGAGCCCGACTGAGGCACGAGTTTTATGCCCATACATTTTCATTCTCCCAGCCACAGGGTCGGGCTGGCTGGCACGCTCACGGCTGTGGTGGAAGGCAGGCTCTCATCCCTTGCATAACAAAGTCCTCTCGCTGCCACCGTTGGCAACGCGGAGAGCAAAACCTTACGGAGCTGCTTTGGTCCCTGCAGCCGTTGCACCGCTGAATGAGGGCAGCACCAGACAGTGCACTTTATGCATGCATTGTGCTTCATTAGGCCTTTGAGCGAGTGTGGGTGGGCTTGTGTGTGTAGAAGCGCTTTGGCATGATCTTCTTATGTTATTGATGCTGTGATCATTAGTTTTTTTAATGTATTTCTTTTGAGTCTGAAATGAAACACTGCTGTTGTTCGGTTGCCTTTCGGTGAAGTAATCTAGTTCACTTTTGAAATTTTGGAAAGTATTTTTTTTTTTTTTAATTTGGGCTCATGAAAAATAAATGGCTTCCTGCTGAACGTGAAGAGAAGATGCAGTATATAAACACGAGGTGAAATGTAATGCCATCATTTTGTGATCTGGTAACATATGAAACCAGGAGGAATTGCAGCATTTGAATTATTTAATGTCAGCATGTTTACAAATGAATAATTTAATAGGTCCTTTCATTTTTGATACACTTGCCATGAATACATTTCTAACTGCTTTTCTTGAAATGTTTCTTTGAATTTGCCTCACAGCTGATGACAAAACGCCCAAAAGCTGCAGAACAGCTTTAGCTCAACTCAGCCTCAAATCAATGAAATCAGCCAGCGTCTGCATCGGGAGACCCGTGCTGCTGACGAGCCCCACAGGACAGCAAGAGGTACTCCTCCTCTCCTCTCCTCTCCTCTCCTCTCCTCTCCTCTCCTCTCCTCTCCTCTCCTCTCCTCTCACTTTTTCATACCTTCTTGTACTTTCAGGTATGCTTGGGCTGGCCAGTTGCCTCCTTTCCAGGTGGAAAAGTTGGCCTGCAGAAGTGTGCTCAGAAAAACCTGAGAGTAAAGTCAGGGGACGAGGTCACGCTGCACCCAATAACAGGTCCTGTGGTTCAGGCCGAAGAGGTGGTTCTCTCTAACAGGTGAAGTTACCTGGCTTTCATTATAAAAATAAAATAAAATAAAAGTCTGTCGACATTGTTCCCGTTTCTTCTGCACTTAAAATGATACTACACCACAGTAAGTATACAGCTGCCGGTTTTAATGCATCCAGCAAAATGAATACAGGCCTGCAATATAATGTACATTAATGAGAGTTGTGATGCTTAGTTTTTTGCTTAATATGTGTACCTTTTAAAAATCACTCACTTACACACACTTTTTTTGTGTATATAAGGTAGATGCTGTCATCTGCTGGAAACAATATGCAACTGCAGTTCAAATCTCAATAATCGACGAGAAGGCGAGAAAAACTCTGAAAATGTTTCCGGGTAATTCTCAGCTATGTGACACTTTTTCAGGTCCAAAGATGAAATCCTAGAAACAGACGAATTCAAGAGTTTCTTCCTGAGGTCTCTGGGTAAGCCTCCTCACGTCGTCATCGTCACCTCATCGTGCATCTGCAGCTTTTAAAGCTCTTCAGTCTAAAGCACACACTTTTAGCACATCTGACTGTGCCCCCCCCTTTTTTCATTTTACATAACTCTGCCCCTGGTGTGAAGTGCATTTTATGTTTCAGCGCATAAGTTGTTACTATTTTGCCAAACATGCATGATCCTCTTCCTTGCACCATAGTCTCTGAGGCTTGCACGTTAACTCTGTTTGATTGCACTTCTCATAGTTTTATTTCCATAATCAAGCAGGTATCTTCCTTCATTGCAATAACTGCGGTGTATTTCTCTCTCTTATATCAGCTGGGAACATCATTCTGCCAGGGAATGTCCTTTCCTTGAGTTATTTCGGCCGCTCATGCAGTCTTGGTGTTGAAACCATAAGAGGGGAGGATGGCGTCACCCTCCGGAGACCGACTGCTCTCCTGGGAGCGGGCCATGAAACTGAAGAGTCCTCTGCGATGAACTCTGTGCTGGACTCCACATCAGCTGACCTCTCTCTGCAGCTCAGCATGCTGTCTGTTGATGACAACAACGGTGTAACACCGGGGACACCTAGAGAGCCCGGTCCTGCAGCCAGCACCCCATGCCGACCTGCTCAGCCTCTTTCCCTCTCCCCACACCCTGTAGCACATTCCTGCAACTCCCCGAGTCCTTCAGCTGGGTCTGTGGAGGCGGCTGCCAGTCTGGAGAGCTCGCTCATCTCAGAGCAAGCAGAGAACAGCTCTTTAGCACCCCCTGCTGGTGCACTGAGTGCTGACACCTTCTACTGTCTGTCATTCTCCACCAAAGTCAGTTTTAATAGCAGAGCGGGGCAGATGGATCGAGATGGAGAAGCCAAAGGGTCAAAGGTCACATATAGCATGATTGGTGGACTCAGTAACCAGTTGGATGTCATCAGAGAGACTATCGAACTTCCACTGAAGCATCCTGAGCTGTTCTCCAACTATGGTATTTAAAACTGAGACCCCCAGTGGGCTCATTATGATGTGAGGTGTTGCAATTAGATTTTCTGACTCTCATTAAATACCAAAGTGTTGTCTACCTCAGGGATCCCGCCTCCGAGAGGAGTTCTCCTGTACGGTCCCCCGGGCACAGGAAAAACTATGATTGGACGAGCCATAGCCAGCGAAGTCGGAGCTCACATGACGGTGATAAACGGCCCAGAGATCATGAGCAAGTACGGTCATACGGCACGATATTCCTGTTCCAGTAGATTATTTCGGGGAGAATTCAATCCGTGTCCATGACGGCACAATTTTGCTCACCACCTTACTCGTGACCCGAAGCCACAGAAAGTAGATTCGCTGTCTTAAAGAAGCACGTTGTCTCATTTCTTTGCAGATTTTATGGTGAAACAGAAGCGAGGCTGAGACAAATATTCAGTGAAGCATCTCAGAGGTAAGTTTTAGTTGAGCCGCCTGCATTCAAAAGAAAAAAAACCTACATTTATTTTTACGTTAAATAATATTATTGTTTTCATAAGTGTACACAAATCTCCACAAAAAACAACAGCAAAAGCATCCTGACACTGGGCCGTCTGTCCCATCTACTGTTCACCAAAACCTCATCAGAAATGGTCCCAGTGAAGGATCCCCATCATTCTTGTTTGCCAAGAAGTCCTTCTTAAGGAGGGGAAACGGGAAGAAAAGGCTGAACATCAGTGGCAACGGCTCTGATGGAGGTTTTGGGTCAAATCATCGTCAGTACGTAGAGAGGAGCAACGGTGAGGGCCATCTGTGAAACACGGTGGAGGCTCTGTCGTGGTTTGGGGCTGAGATCTTGGCAGAATGATGGAATTATGAACACAGAACGGTACAGTCAGATTTTATTGGACTACCATCGGAAAAGCATTGGCAGCGGTTTCATTTTTCAGCATGAAAATGATCCCAAACACACTGCCGGTGCAGTCGAAGCATACCCGGATAGAAAACCAGTCACGGATCGGCCTCCCCAGAGCCCGGACCTAAGCGTTACTGAAGCAGTGTGGGAGCATCCTGATGGAGAAGGGAGCAACAAGAAGCCAACATCGAAAGAAGCCTGGAGAACTATTCCTGAAGACTTCTTAGAGGAATTAGGAGAAAGCTGTGCTGAAGAAGCTCATTAGAACTGAACTCTCTGTTTTTTTTGCCTTCCACACAGCATTTATGTTTGCACACGTTTAAATAAATCTGGCAAAATATGAAGAAATGAGGGGTGGTTCAGGACTTTTGCACAGCACTGCATTTCTGACATGTTACTTGGTTCGATAGGCAGCCTGCGATCATCTTCATCGATGAGCTGGATGCTTTGTGTCCAAAGCGAGAGGGAGCTCAGAACGAGGTGGAGAAACGAGTTGTTGCTTCTCTGCTGACTCTGATGGATGGGATCGGTTCAGTAAGTATCCGAGTAATTGTACTCTGCAACCACAACGATGCTTCCCATTAGAAACTGATCATAGGGATGAAATAATGGCAGCTCTTTGCTGTGCATTTAAAGTTTCGGTTTTTTCGGAGCCTCACTGAGTCACCCTCTCCTGTTTTTGCCAGCTTACAGCACAAAAAGGATGCTCACATGTCTTCTCTTTACACATGAATACAGCAGTCTGTTTTACATTAGCATGATTATTGCTAGAAGGCTGGGATTAGACTGAGCAGCAACTGCTTGTTCAGTAGACACATGTCTTTATACTTTGGCTTTCCGCAGCCTAACGTGGCTCCACCATAATATGCCCTCATTGCAAATACAGATTGTCATGCAGAAACCATCTCTGCGTGCTGGACGCCCTTCAGACACTACGGGTTGCATCTCCCGGGTGCTGTTTGTCCTCTGAGCTCTGTGTTAGAGCCTGATGAGAAAAAGGATGATTCCCCCCCCACACACACACCCCAGTCGGAGTCTGGGAAAGAAATCACCCAAGGCTGCCGTGAGCTGACAATTTGCCGTAACTTTATCAGCAAACTAAATCTTCCCGTCCCCAGGCAGAGAAGGCCCTCGTGTGGATTGGTGATATTACACAGATGCACCAACTCCCTTCTTGCTCCCAGCTCCTGTCTGTTTTCCAAACCAAGGTCATCATTACTGATTGGTTTGTGGAATGTGGAGAAAGCACTTCCTGCTCCACGGCATTCTTCCTTGCACTGTAATTTATTTGTGTTTCAATTCTCTTTCCAGTATTAAAAGGTGGAAAAAGTTTTTCTCATCTTGCAGGCAGACCACCCCAGGAAGTGCAGAACTGAGCCAAGTTTAGCATCAGACTGGGGTCACTCTCTTCGGCATATGAAATTCTTAAAACCAACGGGCTGAGTTTGGCAAGTGGGCTTAAATTTAAACTGATGACTACGACCTTTGAGTGTGGATACCACAACCTGCCCTGCACCAGGCCAAATTAAACAATTAATGCATACCACAATACTGAAAACGACCCACTTCATAGAATGCACATGTTTAAATGGGACCTATTATGTGCATTTCCAGCACAATATTTTACTTCAAATAGCTTTGCATGATTCAAGGTTTAAAAAAAATTAAAAATTCCTTGTTTTTCTTGTTCTGTGCTTTGCTGTTCAACCTCAGTATGAAGGGGACTGGTTTTAGTTCCCTTCCGGCTCCCTTTAAGGTGACTTTCTTTCAATTTTATGTTAAGTTTGTTGCACTTTTTTTTATTTTTATTGTTAACACATTAATATTAGTGGTGTGCGATACTGAAAGATTTGGTATCAATCCAATACCAAGTAAATACAAGGCCAGTATCGCCGATACTGATACTGATACTTTGTAATTATTATGACAAATTTTCATTTTATTAACTCCTCTTAATTGGAGGGGAAAGCAAAATGTCAAAAAAGTAACTTAAAGGGTCAAATTGTCTTATATTTTTGACATCAAATTGCGGGCCGGAAGTAGGGGGCGGGGCCGGAAGTGGCCCGCGGGCCAGGAGTTTGCTAGTGAAATTTCTTGTCACGTGATGGTATAACATCAAAACGCCACGTGGAGGGGAGGAGCAAAGTGTACCTGCTCTGTACAGAGACAGCTCGCATCTTAGATGAAACCATGGCGCTGCATACAGGAGAGAACCTGAAGCTAAAGTATCGATCTCATTACACTGGTATTGATACCAACGTTGGTTTCGATATTATCGATATTTGGATCGACCCGCCCACCACTAATTAATATGGGTGCTGTCATGGCCTGACCTCCATTGGGAAAGAGCCTGAACTCCCTCCTTCTGTAGTGCTAGCTGAATGCTGAAGATACAGATTGCGAGTTTTATTGATATCTGAATGAGATATAGGCCTGTGTGGGGATGTTCTTCCCCGACCTCACTGATTCAGCGTCTGTACGGCGTCACCTGGAAGGACTCCCTGGCTGCAGCACACAGATTATAAAATTGTCCCGTCTTACTTATCACTTATAAAATGAATGTGCTAGCCCACTTTGGCCCACTTTGACCCTGGTATATACAATATTGCTCGGTACGATGCATGCATATTGGGATTTTCTGTTCCTTGAAGCAGCATAACATGTGAACTGTGTTATTATCCCAGAATTAGCTGATCCTACTTTCTTTCTTCTCCTTCCAGGAGGGTCACTCGGGTCAGCTGTTGGTCCTAGGGGCCACAAACCGGCCCCAAGCCATCGACCCTGCCCTGCGCAGGCCGGGACGTTTTGACAAAGAGCTGGAGGTACCGTCTACCAGGGAGACTGCAGCGTGTTTCCAATCAGCATGGCTCTATTTGTGAAGAACTGCTATTCAATAGCACGAGTTTCTTCTGGGGCTCTGAGCATGTGTACAAGCATGTGTACCGAGTACAAAAAATGTGGTATACTAATCTCTTGATTTCACGGTGGCAGGTCGGAGTTCCCGGTGCCGCAGAGCGTGCAGATATATTGCAGAAGCAGCTGAAATGCGTGCCGTGCAGCGCCACCGAGGAGGAGCTGACGCAGCTGGCGGACGCTGCTCACGGTTATGTAGGAGCAGATCTCGCAGCTGTTTGCAAAGAAGCAGGCAAGTACACACTGCCCTGTTGTCTCACAGAGAGCTGAAATGTTTGATTCCTAGTTGTAAGAACGCAAACGCGTTTGAATATCACTCTTACTCAAAAGTACATCCAACAAGGCAGGAAAAGTTTGAGCTGCAAACTATGGAGGTTTTCTTGGTTTAGACTTTTGACTTGAAATATTAGCCTCAGATTTGCAGCTATAGATTCTGATAGTCGTGTCGACTGTTGTAAGAACGTCACTGAAACCTGGGACGTCTATGGCGACTCAGAGCAGCTGTTCGGAAACATCGGTGCTCCTCTTTGCATCGATTTCCTTTTTGCACTTCGTGAAAACAACATCATTTAGGAAAACAAAACACAGTTGCACATGGCAGCTGGCCCAGAATTGCTCTCCATCTTGTAGTCGTTTCGTTTGCCCTGCGGGCTGAGGTATCCAACCGACAAACAAAAATGACTGACAGTTTGTTATTGAGCTCTAGGTGCATTCTAGGCCTCCTGTTGTTTTCCCTCTCTCCTCTTGACCTCCGCTTTGCTTGCAGTACGTTGCCCAAACCACAATAACTAGTGAATTATTTCCATCGAAATTATTTTTGCCAATTTTTTTGAGACGTTTTCTTGGAGCGCCTGACGTACCCGCAGCTCCTTTGAACACACGGGGTCAAGCATCCTTTGATATCTGCCAAAGAGGAAGTTGGGAGTTTCAGCGGTTTCTCTCACTGGGATCCGAATAGCACCGAAACCACCACTTGTTGTGAAATTCCTGTGCCCCCTCACCCCTACTGCCACAAACCATCCCACCTCACATCCCCGAGGACGAGCACATTGGCTTATATACGTGTGTATCTGCTCCGCATGTGCTCGATTGTGGGGGTATGTGCGATTGTTCGAGCACATGCTTATTTGTTTTTCTGTGGAAGTGTGTGTGTGTGTGACCCCGTCGGCCTCCTGGGTGGTCCCACCGCCCGGGGTACGTGGCGTATTGCCTTTCCAGCTAAGGAGGGAGTTGGGGCTGCTGTGTGGAAGCATTCCGGCAATGAGCGTAATTCACTGTCCGCAGAGGGCCAGACGTGACTGGCAGTGTTTTCTGAGAAACCCCCTCACGCCCCTGAGGGAGACAACAACCTCCCCAACCCCGTTCGACACCGTCAGTTTCCCCAAAATCTCCAAACCAAAGTGACAAGACCAATACAAGCCCCTGCAAAAAAGAAAAAAGCCACAGGAGAGCTAGCTCTTCATGCACTAAAGCCTTCCTTCTTTCAGTTGGCTGCTTTAGATAAAATAAATGAGTAAATTTTAAAATTAAGTTGCAACTGCATGATTGTTGTATTGACCAATCTGCAGCTGTAGTGCAATAAAATTTTCTCTGACTCTGGCCGTGAAAAAAGAAAAAAAAAACCCTCCCTCCCTCCCCGTCAACGTCGTCTCCTCGCGCACTTCTGGACGGCTTTCGGTGCAGTTTCTACTTCCAGGCTTCTCTGTGCACGATCCGCCCTGTCCACGCTTACAGAGAGGGCGAACATCAGCTTCTGTGTCAAACCGACCGAACCTTTGTGTGGAGAATCATCACGGGGTGACGAGAGCTGCGTGTCTGTCTGTGAAACAGCAGCCTTTAATGGAAAATCAGTGACTGTGACTGACCTGGTAAGAGGGACGGCAGCGTCCTGAGATCTCTGCGGGGGAACATTTGGTGCCAGCGTGCCGGCTCGCACCACTGAAATCTTAGACCGACCCAAATTTGTCTACCATGTGACTTTGTCCTCTTTCCCAAAATCCATTTCCAAATGAAGGGTCTCCTTATTAACATATACAGTTTTTTTAAATTTCTGGAAATTCAGTATATGATTCTGCACAAATTAATTTTTCATATGTATAAATAAATGTAGCGAGAGCAAAAAAAGAGGGCAAAACCATCTGGTGTGTATTTTGTGTTGAATGATGAAGGCAAATATTGCCCTTATCTTAAAAATTAAAATGATAAATATTTGTACATTAGTCAGTTATATCATTTCTTTACAGAGTTATTAAGAAACACAGTGTTTAATCTTTGCAAAGCGTGAGTAAAGATGAAACCGCTATCGTCGCCATACATTGCTTGGGCACACATAAATAGACACAAAGCCACAGCAAACACACACACACATGTACTCAAGCTGACAACTGTTTTTTCCTTTTTTCTTTTGTGCTGAAAGGAACAAAAGCCGAAGAGGCGCAAAAACACACCGAGTGGGAACTGCAGTTGTTTCCTTGTGCTGCTCAGGTAACAATGAGCTGCTGAGGAAGCATGCGCTCCGATGCACCACTTCCTGAAAAATAAAACTGAGGGAACATATCATGGCGACTGCAATATTCTCCGGTCACGCAAAAAAAACAAATCCACCTTGCGCAGCTGCAGAAAAGCACCTGCACATACGCACCGTGAGGGATGCACTCACAAACACGTGCACGTTAAAGTTTGCGATTCACATCCTGCTTTTTAAATTCCAGACTTCTTATGGATGAGAGAGAGAGAGAGAGGGAAAAAAAAGACTGTTTGCATCACTTGTTCATATGTAAGGAAAGTCGAGGGGTTGGATGACAAAGTCGATGCGTGCGTTTTGTTCTCTGTGTGTGGAAGAATGCGTGGAAATCTTGATGTCATTAGGGAAGTTTTTGTTTGTCCACTCTGAATCGTACTGAGCCCCAGAAACAACTTCTTGAAGACAGATGTGTTATATAATCGACACTTAATTACAGTTGATCACGAAGTTTCAAAAGCAGTGTAACGCAAGAGCACTCTCATAGCAGATCTATTAAAGTCCACTTCATCTGGGTCACCTGAAATCCCCGTTCAAGCTCCCATGGACTCATATTCTTTAAGGCCTGGTTTAAAACGGTTAGGATCTGTGTGATAAACACCACAGAAAGACGTGTTACCGACCATGCAGCTGAAGTTGAGTGACTTAAATGAGTAAAAGTGCATAAAATTGTAAGTTTTGTGACAAAAATGGCACGTTTCTCTGCTCTGGAATGCCTACGTGCGCTAATCGAGCAATCCTGGACGGCATCTTTGTAGCTAAACACATAAGCTAAAGATTGAAAATGCAATGTACACTGTAGACATGGAGTATTTTCTTCTGTTTTAGGCTGTTTTCCTGCTATTGGAACCCTTTTAGCATATATGTGTATTCACTGAAGCCAACCTCTGTTTTTACTTTGCACAAGCCTAAATTAAGCTGAGGTTAAGCCTTTGATTATCTAGTTGGTTATCTGCCGTAACAAATGGGGATCAGTGGAAAAAAAAAAAAAATCCAGCATGAAGTTTCGAAGCAAGCTCCAAAGAGTTTCTGTGTCTTTTTGGTGAAGTTTTCCAGATTATTCATCTAAAATACATTCCTTTATTGCATAACTGTTCAGCTGGGCTGAGTATGACCTGCATTTGTTGCTAAAATACTTTAATTTTCATACAGCCTTCACAATAGTAGAATTCAGTGTTTGTTTTTATCTGACAAAGCTAAAGATATCTCTAGTGTTTGAAGTTTAGGTACGTCGCCACACCCCACCATCCTCTAATTATTAACAAATATCAAACCCCTTGAAGCTGAGCTGTAGCGTCCCTAAACGAGGACCTCTAGTGGTCAAATGCAGTATTGCTGAGGAGGCAAACGGGCTGAGCTCCCTTCGGATACTGAGATCAGAGCTCCTTCAGCGAAGTGAAGATGACAGGAGTGCTCCTGCTTTAATGTTTTTTGAGCTCTTGTAAGAATAGATTTTTTTCCCCCCTCTGTCCTAGTCTGCGGTGGTGTAAGAGTTCCAGAGTGAGGCCTTTGTAAGTGTATTAGCCTCACAGACCAGTTCTGATTTTGAGTCTCTTTTCAGTTGTGAATGCTGAATCAAACTCACTCCTCGCTCCGTCTGAGTTACTCTGCCTTTTTCCAGGACGTGGCCTTCGTCATAGTTTCACGCACGTTGACAGATTTATGTTCACGTTAAGAAGATGTGCTGGACTGTGTTAGTCACAGCAGAAAAGTGTGCAACCTGCACGCCTGTAACTCT
Source organism: Pterophyllum scalare (assembly GCA_024447675.2). Taxonomy (NCBI): domain Eukaryota; kingdom Metazoa; phylum Chordata; class Actinopteri; order Cichliformes; family Cichlidae; genus Pterophyllum; species Pterophyllum scalare. Next base: position 45,928 of record JAMQGT020007887.1, read on the forward strand.
ATTTATAGTAATTTTTCTGACAGCATTTCTGTCGTATCTGATGTCGCTCCTCATCACATTATTGTGAGTCTGGCTTTGTGTCAGACTTGTGTCAGCACGCATCCTGTTACAGGGCAGGTTCGCTTGGACAGAGCAACAACAGAAGTCCCAAAACTTGTCGCTTGTTAGCTGCAGATCTCATGCTGATCGGTGGTTCCATGTTTGAGTTGCAATTCTAAACAGAAAAAGACGTTTGCTGTAAAATTCATTTTCACAGCTAATATGTGTTTTTAAGGGCATAAAAACGAGGTTTCCATCATCTGCATTTGTTGTAATAGAGTGTGCAATGTGCTCAAAATTAGCATAAGAGCTGACGAGGCAACATTTCGACTTGTCGCTTGGTTACACAGCTTCATTTGGATACTTTTATTTCACAATAAATCAAATTTAAATCAAGTAAATGTTAAAAACAGGAAAAAAATGTGACTGTAATTGCAGAGATGTGAGTGCAGGCCTCCTCCTAGGGGATAAATCTGATGGGTCACACTTTTCTAGACTATCACACCAAAGATTTCCCCACCATATTAAATATAGATGCATACCATGATAAAATGCTAGAATTTTACTTACCAAATATGGAACACGTATGTTTCTGAGTCTCTGTGCAGTTAAGCTCACCACAAGCCGTATTGTTTTCTCAGGTAGTTTCACCAAAAAAAGGCACGACAAAGACCGTTCAGAGGTATCAGAGAGCTCGTCAGCTCCCAGTACAGATATTATGAAGGGATAAATTAGCTGTAGATGAAAAATAAAAGGGTATTGTGCTGGGCTGTAAGCATCTTTATTTCTGTTGTGAGTTCGGGCATTTAAATATGGGCGTGAATGCGGATTCACTCGCTTTTGGCTTTAGCCTCAAGTGGCCACTCGGTGAGCTGCAGGCGATCAAAGGCAAAATTAACAGAGTGATAAATCTGATATTTCTGAAAGACAAAGCCACACATGACAGAACCTGTACATTTGATTGTCTGTCAAACTGCATATACTGCATGTAGAAGGAAAGAGGGAGAAAGGGGGGGCGAAGAGGCAGCGAGTGTCAGATGCTTTCTTATATTTTGTTACAAGATCCCTGACAGAGACTTCCTCCAGTATAACCACAAAGACACGGAGTTCTAGTGTTCGAATTTCCCTGAATGTTACTTTGACCGTGATCCCAGCCCACCAGAGATTACGCAAAACAGCTTTTCATAACGAATCCCTCTAGGTGTTCTGTGCGGTATTGGAAGCCATCATGTGGTCTCGTGGAGCCTCGCAGACTCCGGGCGTCTCTCTGTCGTCCTGTTGGTGTTCAGCTGATCCCGGTGCTAGCAGATGACTCATTTCCACAGTCTAAACAGTGCAAATTGTGTGTGTGAGTGTGCGCGTCTGTGTGAATGTGTGTACGCCTGTGCACGCTTGTTTGGTTTGTGCCACATCCGGACCCACTGTTTACAAGCCTTTCTAAACAGGGGAAGCCTGCTGGAACAAAAAGGGCCAGTAAAATTGATTATATGGAATAATAAACACAAAATGCACCACTGTGTCAGCTGAAAGCTTTTCGGTCAGCTTGTTATTTGTCGGCGAAGATCAGGCTCGATATTTAGCAACCGCTTCTCGAGCTTAGACTAAATGGCCTAAATGATTTACTCGGGGAAATGTGCAAAGTGATTTGGCCAACACGCTTAGTGAAAATCCCCTAAACCTAAATATTCAGTACGTGAGCGTTTTTAACCCGAACCATTGATCTTCCTGGCCTTCAGACACAGGAAATGGAGACCAGAGGTTCCTCCGCGGTGCAGAAATGAGGAGGAAAAAAAACGGCAGTTTTGTGTGTTTGACATAAATTTTGCTGCAGAAGACTAAATGGGTCAAACAGCGCTAACTGCTCACTGATGTTTACAGCGGCAGCATTGCCTTATAAAGTGCTTTCCCCAAGTTGTCTGTCCTTTTAAAGACACATTAGGGATTTCAGGACAGGTCACATAAATATCAGTCGCATCAGCGTGTGAGGTTTTATTTGAGGTTCCTGTTTACAAAATCCGGAAGTGTGCTGCTTGTGCTCCTTAAACCCAACACATACCTTTTTCCAGTGACAGCGGTGTTTTTGTGTGTGTGTGTGTGTGTGTGCGCGTGCACGTGTATCCGTGCACATCTGTATTTGTCTTTGTCATCTGTGTGTGTGTGTGTGTGTTTGTGTGTGCACTTAAAGAGCACATATTATTACTGTGTTTCAGTTCCGGGAACAGATGTTGGGTATTGTAAATACAGGTGCACGGAGTGCTCCGGAAGCCCCGGCGAGTAATGAAAACGTTCCTGTGGTTTTGGCGATGGTGTAATGCTCAAAGTATTTCGCAATTCATTCGAGGCCAGCGTTGCCGGGGAGTTCCAGCTCGCTGTCACTGCTTTTCGGTGCAGAAGCACTCAGTGCTCTGTAACCAGAATACATAGTCGTGATTATTCTGTGTTGAAATGTTGACTGCAATGTTGATACGCAGATGCGCTCTTGTTGTAGGTGATGATCTGCTCTCTCTGACTGAAAGTTGAGGGCAGGTTCTTGGACGCCGTGCTGAGTGGACCTGCTGCTGCGTGAACAGAAAGCGTGCACTGGAAACCTGCTCGGATGTTCGCCGTAGAATCACAAGCACAAAGCGCTGTAGTGATTTACTTTGGTGCATTTTGTATGAAGCAGCGGTTCCTGTGTCCCATCTTAGAAGCCGACGAAAGCCCATGACCACCCCAGCGGTATGTGTGGTCTTCAGGTGCTGCACAGATCTTTGCAGATTGTCGGCGTGTTCTAGCTGTGCGCCATCATCAGGCGGCGCTATCTAAAATATCTGGAAAAGTTGGCAGTGTGGGCTACTTTTCTTTATTTGTGCTCGTTTTTCAAGCTCCCCTCGAGTGTTAAAAGCAGCACAAACCACTGTCTGCACTTCTGAGCGTCGCTTTTTGATCTTTTTATTTTCACACTTATCCGCGGTGAACTCCGCCGACACTCTCTGTCCTGTTCGAGCCGGCGTTTCAGCTCGTAAGTGTTCTAACCACGCATAACATCATCTCTGCTGTTTTTAAAGACTGCACTCTAACATGGCCTACCCATGGTCCTTTGCTCTGCATAGCCAAAGACTCTGGGCCCCTCAAAGGTGGCCCATAAACTGGTTTGAGACTTTTTGTGTACTTCTCTGCTAGTAGATACGAGGTATTATTTAAACTATTATGGCAATATTTATGGAAATTCAAACATCTTCATGATCCTTTCAGTGCCTTCAGTTTTGCACAAGCAGATCTGCTCTTCCATCCTTTGAGATTCAATTTCAAAGAAACTCATTAAAATATGCTTTAAAAGAATATCCTCGTCCCCCCTCTCTGCACCTTATCATAAGAACCAGCTTGAAGTGCAGGGTGTGTGTGTGTTTGTGTGTTTGTGTGTGTGTGTGGGGGGGGGGGGGCTTTTTCCCTTCTGCTGTGTGGATAGGTTGGCAATGGATAATAAATATACAACAACGTATTGAGACGGGATTTCAGGTTTCTGGGGTGCAGGTCTACAAACGTACATAAACAGCTGTTAACGTTGCTACATTTTTCCCCCTTCTCGTGTACAATCGAAGCTGTCGCTTTTTGGCTTTTGAAAGTTAATGTTGGCTCCATGAAAGCCTTTAAAAATAATATAACGCATGTCTTGTCTTGAGGTTATTTGTGGCCTCTTCACAGGCTAAACTCTGACTTCTTTAAGTTTTTAAGTTTTCAAAAACCTAAAGAAGTCCGGTCGCCTTTTCTCAAGCGGCACAGACTGCCGTGGCCCGGGTGACTGAGAGCCTACACAAACATCACAGGTTAGAGTGTCTCTAAGTGATGTTTGGTTTTCAGAGGTTTGATCCTCTTGTTGAAAGCCCAGCTTGGTATGGGGTCAGAGGATGTGACCCCTGAATAGAGGGTCTTGATTTGGGGCAAGGCTTTTTTTTTTTGGAAAGATGTAATTAAGACCGTGCCTATGGAACAAACAAAAAAACCCCAAAAACAAATAACTGCTCTCCTCTGTTTCTTTTTTCCTAGCCTAACCCTGTGAAACGAGCACTTCCCTCTCTTCCATACCTCGTTCAGGCCCTGGTGATCAGTTTTGCAAATGTGCATTCTTGTACATTTAGGAGGCCCCTTTTTCTAGTTCCCTCTGGACCCCTGGTGAATTTGAAGCATTCTGGAAAAGAGGAGTGTGCAAGAAAAAAAAGAGAAAGGAATAGGAAAATGAGTCCACAGAAGGTTCAGATTAAATTGTGTTGTGTTGCTCGCCCCCCCCCCTCCTCCCATCGGATGTTTTCATAACTAAACCAAATGTGTGCTTGAAGTCAGCCAAGAGATTCCCTGAAGCATAATGTTAAAGTCAAATTGTTGAATCAAGTTTCCGCCGCGCCGCAGGCCCCCGGGCTGCATTTGAAGCTCTGCGGCTCTCGGAGCCTGTTTCCCCTTCGCTCAGGACGTTTCTCTGCGCAGCTTTTCGCCGCTTCTGACAGAGAGTTGCGTTCGATCCAGACAGTTTCGGATGATTTTTGATGAAATGTTTATTAAACGTATGTCAGCCCTGTTTTTATTTTGTTTTTTTATGTTCAGGCTTGTACTCAGCCACACTGCTAACTGGAACCTTTCGGATTAGCTGCCTGTCAAAGCTTATTGCAGATGATGAGCGTTTAGCTTTAGCTGCTCACAGAAATGTGGACCAAAAAAATGCAATATTAATAAACTGCAGTGTCTCAACCCCTGCGTAGAAGTATGAAAGCATGTTTTTAAAATGTGATTTGGCATAATTGCTGCATTTTGCCTTTATTTTAAAGTCAGCATATTAACGTTTTATGCTACTTTACATTGTTTCTGACACATTTTCTATACTTGGGCAGGCTGCCCAGGGGTGTTCATCAAGAGGTTGTCCAACTATATTTGGTGATTCCTTTACTTACTTTATTTTTAAGCCGTCTGAGAGGACATGTGAACACTCTCCTGGCTCCTAAGTCCATTTGCTCCCAGCCAGGCAGCCAGCCCCGGCCTCATGTTTTACCTGCCGGCTGTTTCACTGGCCAGGTTGCTATTGTGGTGGTCCTTGATGACAGTTAGCTGCTTTCTGATCGAGCCTCTCGTCCTGGTGTTGCACACGCTGCTTACTGTGCTGCAGAGCAGAGCGGCGCAAGGGCAACCGTCACCAGCTGCAGCCCGGGTTGATGGAGTTCATCTTCAGGGTGAGAGATGCAATGAAGAAGCAGCTTATTACATTGGCCTGTTATTTATTAATTTATTACAAAGTACGCAATAATATATTTGTTTGTGGAAAACACTATTTTATCTTTCATCATCTTTGTCATCCACTTTGTGTAACTTTTTATAGCAGCCCTCTCGGCTCAAACGCGATCTAAACCCAGCGGTTTCTCCTGTTTTTGGTCCTCTTCCAGCATCTTCTCAGCATTTAAGGAGGCTGAGGCCCACTGCCTTTGCAGGGCAAGGCAGCTTTGGCTTGGGGTTAGTGCACATGGTGTTGTGGCCGGTGCTCCTCCTGGTCTCCCTCCTCACCCCAGCTTCCTTCCACATCCTATCCTGTCTTGCCTCGTCTGTTCCACTCAAACCAGATGTTTTTGTGCAGTCTGAGCAGTGCCGGGACGAAGCATTATCGCAGATGAAGAGCTGAAGCAGCGGCCAGGTGGAACGATGGGATGTTTAGGCCTGTGGGGATTGAGAGTAAGAAGTAGGGTGGGTGTTTGGGGATAGAGATTGAAGGGCAGAGAAAAATACATCATACACCAGGGAGCCGGGACTGGGGAACACATTGACCTCGGCTCGACAAATGCATTTCTAATAATTGTGTTTCTCCTTCTTCTTCCCCTCGCTCCCTCGCTGTCTGTCTGTCCGTCCCTTGCCTAGTCAGACGGGTCCTGGAAAATATAAACAGGATGCACTCTTGTCTGATCGTAAATCCCCTCTCGTCTGCTCTCTGGCCCCGAGCCCTGCACCACGTCCGTTCCCCTACAGCCCTCTCCACTCCTTCTCCCACCCAGACCCCCTCCACCCCAATCCTGCTGCTCAGAAGAGGAAGCCAAGAGTGTGTGTGTTTGTGTGTTTGTGTAATATGTGCACATGTGCATTGAGAACAGTTGTGTGTCTAATATACTGTTACCCAACAGTGGGGTTGAAATCGTGGTTGTGGGCCGGTTTTGTAACTACTAATCATTGGCCACATTTAGCATGTAATTAGCTCAGAGAAGACCTGTCCTCCCACCTGTAGGGGTCAAATCTGCACAGCTGGATGCAAGCTGATCCACACGTGGCATTTCGTATGCCGTAGCTTTACTTTTTATCTTTCTCATGCATCCGTCCTTGCATATTTAGTAATGATGGCGAGCAGGATTGCCACCAGACCTACTTGCAGATCTTTTATACTTAACTAGCTGATACATGTGGCAACACTGCAGATGCTTGCAGACGTCTGAGGTTACCTGTGCAGTATGTCAGTATGAAAACAGCAGACTCTCTTTAACCAGAAATTGTAAGAAGGATCCTTTTGTTGAGAACGTGCTTCAGAGCAAGATGGTTAATCAATCTTCATTTCCTTCTGTGACATAGATAACAACTGTGGTTGTTAACTGCAGGAAAATGAAACGTAAGTTCCATCAGCACGTGCTGCTTAGCCTCCGCTAAATAAGGCACTTGACCACAGCTGCTCGACATCCGACAATAGAAGACAGAGCAGCTTTCTGTGGTTAGCAGGCGTGTTTAATGACCTTTCCAGTAAATAAATAATTTTTTATAACCTTTCCCTCAGAAGTATGTGCTCCGTGTCAGTCATCGCCTCACAATTTTTCAAAGCTAACTCAGCCCAGACTCTTTCTCCTGAGATCACTCTGCATCGACCGCTTTTGCAGAGCGAAACACGGGCTCGTGGTTCTTTGACGCTGACACGTCAGTGTTTGTTTTCTCATCTTCTTTTTATTCGGTTGCGGACTAAAGCTATTCAAACCTTAAGCTCTTCAATTACACTTTGCTTCCCTTCAGCCTGCTTACTTTTCTCTGCAACAATGCGGGGCCGATTCTTTTCACCCAAAAAGGGGAATTAGTGTTCATTTTGAGATTTGCATTCAGTAGGTGTGCATCATCGCAGCATGTACAAGCCTGAATGTTTTCAGTAAAAATTTGGACTTCGTGCGTATGAGTTTTGGAATGAAAAGCATTGCCTTTTTTTTTGGGCACCGGTTACAAAAAACAGAGGCTTTTGAATTTGAGATGATATAAATCTCTATGATATATAAGCCATAATTTTGTTTGTTTGTTTGTTTTTACACTTATTAGAAATGATTGCTTTCTTCCATCTCTTTAAGCTACATCAGAACATTTTCCCTTCAGGTCACGTCGGGGTCAGGCCAGTTTTTTCTTCTTCAGCACGAAGTGTTTTTTTCTCGTGATCCAGTGAAGGCTTTAACTGTTGTCTGTGCAGGTTTACATGCGCTGAGACGAGCACTGGGAGGTTCCCACCGGTCCGACCAGCAGCTGATGGGAACGGTGACGGTCACTCTGCGGGACCTCCAGTGGGCCGTGTCTGCCGTGAAGCCCAGCGCCATGAGGGAGGTCGCTATTGATGTCCCCAAGGTCGGTTTTTCTCTTTCGTTCGCTCATGTCCTCAGCTCGTTTGCACACACCTGTCTGTCTTTTATAAATGAGGAAAATATATTTTTCAAAACCCGCTAGTCTGCAAGAAATGTCCCTCATATGGATTTTACTGTTAATAGAACCTGGTGCTTCTGGATCGGATGACTGCAGCTACACTCCTGTTCGATCCTCAAGTTTTTATTTGACTGTCTGCCATAAACTCTGAATGTAATCATTCTTGTAGGTCCATAATATAAAATTGTTAGAGTAGGGACATTATTGGCACCATAAATTATGTCAAAGCAACTCAGTTGGGTTCCTTAGTTCCTGAAATTGTCGCCAGCCTTTGGCAACATTTCTGCTGTAGGAGCAGGATGACAACTGTTAATGTGGGTCGTTATAGTGATCAGGGAGAAAAATAAAAGGCATAAACCTGAATAACTGATGCTTACCAGACCCCAGACCAACTAAAACCCCTGATATCATTCCCGAGTCTTGCCAGAATTTGTCTGCCGGCTGTGGAATGGTCACACTAAGGAAACAAGTCAGATCATTTAAAAGCAGTTCTTTAGCGCTAACGTCAGAGTACAACGCCTGCGACAACAAAAGCAACAGACATGAAACACGGTAAAAAAATAAATATGTATCTCCACCAACTCCATAAATAACTCCGGTTCTTGAGCTGCTCCACCGTGATCAGCACTCTCACTGCTGTGAGGGTAGATGAAGAAGAGGAAGGGAGAACTTTATTGATCCCAGAGGGAAATTCATGAGTCTGACGTAGTTCGTCTGTGTGAGAATCGAGAAGCCCGATGGCCGTGGTTATGAATGATTTTATGCAATTCTGTCCTTCCTTGCGCACATCCACAGACTATGTAAAATACATGGTCACGGTGACGTCACATATCACCTTCCAAACCTCAACCCCGACATTTGAGGAGCTGCCATTGCTGGTCTTTCGGGAGCCAGAAGTGGCCGTGTTTGGAAGAGCGGGTAGAGTCCTGTTCGGTTCACAGACACGGATACCTGCTAACTAGTGCCAAACAGACGACCTGAGTCAGCACTTCAAACTTGTTGTGAATTTGTTGTTCCTGAATGCAAAACTATTAATTTCATAGCTGAAGTTGGACATTTTAACGGAAGAGTTTGTGGGGATGAACTGCTGCCGTCCTAGTGTTGACAGTGTCACTGTGTCAGCTTCATTACATTCAGCAGATTGTTATTATGAAAATATCAATTAGCGCCGCGTTAAATCCAAAGGGGCTGGCACGGTGCCCGCTCGAGGATGCAGACGTTTTGTTCGTTTTCAGCTTGATGCTTACGTGCTAAAGAGTACCCCCTCCTCACATACCCGACGTGTTTATAGCATCATTCATAATGACACAATCTGGATGATGAAAGGAAGTAGACTGATCTACTTCATTTAGGCTTTGCTTCATTGAAAGGAAAATGAAGATCTGCAAATCAAGCCGTGTCACCAGAAAAGCTAAAAGCAAAACAATCCCCTAACTACCCTCTGACCTCTGAGTCACCACCTTATGGGGGCCGGGCTGAGAAAGAGTGGAAATGACCCCATGGCCATTTTACCCTCCACTGCAGTGAAGATGAATCACGTGCTCTTAGTGGATGAAGGGAGAAAGAAGGGGAAGGAGAGATGAGAGGACAGTGGTGAGACTCCAGGATGTTTTGGAGTTTGCATGTGCAAGACATAACGGACAGGAAGAGGGCTAACATCATCCTCCACCAGTAATTGAAAGCAGATCGGGACGCTGACGGTTCCTGCCAGCAACCAAAAAAAGAGAAAGCGAGAAGAAGTAGAAGAAGAAGAAGAAACGTCCTTCCTATCCCTTCACCTCCGCCCGCCTCCCCTTTTCTTTCTGCAGCAGTCTGCACTGAACTCACCCAGAGACATTGAGTCCTTGCGGCCGGTTCCTGGAAACGAGAGAGGACCGAGTTTGAGTTTGGATTTTTTTTCTCCCCCCCCCTTTGCAAAGCTCAGCTGAAAGGGCAGCCGCAGAGCCCCGGACTTGATTATATCCACATGAGTGCAAACATTTGTTTCTAATCCATTTTATATAAGAAACTTCCAGTGGTGCCGGATGAATACATGCCTCGAGTTCCTCTGAAACCTTCTCAGATCACAGATCTAGAGATTATAGAGAATACGCCTCTCAACTTACCATTTATTTATGAATAAATAAATCAAAAGTTTGATTTAATCCTTTGTTTGCTCTGTGGCAAGAAAGTTTTCATCCTATTTCAGTTTACCCAGCATTGCTTTTTTTTTTTTTTTTTTAATTTAATGATCATCTTCCACTTTAAAGCCTGGCTTTAATATTTTTATTTGGCAGCTGTATAACAAGCCCATTATTTTTCCTTTTAAACATACTCCTTGACTCTTTTTTCTTTTTTTCTTCCCTTTTTTGTCTGAGAAGTCCTCCACACCCTCCTCTCAGCCCCATCAAAGGACCAGAGCTCGAGAAGGCCCCTTGTAAAGTTCAGAAAACAACAGTAAAAGATAATAACTGGGTCTCGTGCAAAAAGGAAGGGGGGGGCAGCGAGGTGTGAGTCAAAACATCGCCGTCTAATTCCACAAACACTTGATTCGTGACAAAAGGCAGCTTACACTTAATGTGACTTTATATTGTTATTTCTCACAGTGACTCCATTAAGTCTGCAGAGATAACGAAAACGTGCTGCAAGAAAAAATAAAAATATTGTCGTCCGCATCATATTTGCATGCAGGCGAACAAAATTCTGTCCTCGGGTCCCAGCGATGCCCAAGTAATAGTTAAGAAGTGTCTTAAAGAAGAGTAAATATAAGTAACAATAATATAAAAATAAAATATATACACACCTACATGCATGCATACCGTATACATACATAAACATACACACATACACATACACATGTGTACCTTCCAACCAAATAAATATAAAAATAAAGAATATGGAATAGACAGTTTATGTGTCACAGCAGTGACTTGTGCATGGGGGCAGCATGAGCGTGTGCAGGGGTTGATGGAGGAAGAGCGGTGTAGCCACACAGCCCCGCCAGAGTTCAGAAGTCTTACAGCTTCAGGGAAGAAGCCGCTCCTGCTCGTGATGCTCCTCAGCCTCCAGCCCGAGGGGGAGGGGGACAAAAAGGGGTGTGCTGGGCGTGTGGGGTCCTTCGGGATGCAGGCGGTGGTGGTGAACAGAACAGAAGAGGGCTCAGCACACAGCCCTGGGGGGGAGCCAGTGCTGAGGATGATGGGGGGAGGAGGAGATGTCGTGGATCCTCACAGATTCCGCCCGGTTCCTCAGGAAGTGCAGGGCCCAGTTGCAGAGGGAGGAGCTCAGTCCGAGCGTGGGGAGTTTGTGCACCAGTCTGTGTGGAGCGATGGTGTTGAAGGCTGATGTGAAGTCCACATAAGCCTACTGGCCGATAGTCATTCAGGCCTTTCGCTGTGGTGGCGAACTGCTGCCTGTATGAGGGAGGAGTTGAAAATGTCAGTGAACACCCCGAGAGTTGGTCTGCACAGTCCTTTAGCAGCTGCCGAGGGATGTTGTCTGGGTCTGTGGAGATTAATCCTCTGTAGGATCCGCCTCACCTCTGCTGCGGTCACACTGAGGGACTCTTCTCCAGGTGGTGGGATGAGTCTGAAGATGGACGGGGTGGTGAGGTCCTCAAAGCGGGCGTAGAACCTGTTGAGAGTGTCAGGCAGAGAGGGGTCCCTAGGGCATTGTGCATCTCTGCAGTTACAGTCTGCGAGTGTGTGTGAGTCACCAAACCTGAAGGCAGCGTCCCTTACTTTCAGCACAGAGCGAACCTCTGCATCCAGCCAGGGTTTCTGGTTTGGGCGGCATGTCACAGTCCTGGTGGTGGCAACACCCCCAGGACACTCGATTATATATCCCAGGACAGCAGATGTATAGTCCTCCACATCCACCTTCCCCTCACAGACAGCAGCCAGTCTGCACACCGCAAACAGCACAGTGTTGTGTTGCACATGTGCTTCTTTGATAGAAACGGGCAAATAATTGATTTGTGTTTAGATTATTGGCACGCTCCAGAATCTGACTGCTAATTTGGAGGCTAACATCCTTTTTCACTGCTTTTGAGCCTAGCAGCTGTTCATCATTAACGTGGATTTTGCTCAGCGGTCAGTAAAAAAAGGAAATGTTCAACCACTTTACGTCCAGAAATCCCAGTTTCTCACATCGCAACCTGCCAATTTCACTACGAGTCCTTGTTGTCAGTGTGATCCATTAGAGCTCTCGGGGGCCCAAACTTCCAGGAAAACTGCGAGTTTCTAGAAAACATTTAATCTTCTCTCGTGACCCGGTGCTGCACTCGTACGTGTAAATAACCAGGAAGGCCAGTACAAATCTTTGGACCATCCCACCTCCCTGCAATTCTCGCCCTTTTCATCATAAGTAATATCCCCCTGATTCATTGTTCCCTTACTGTCTGATGTCTAAGCTCATTTCTCGACATTGCAAAACATCATAAAGTAATGATACTATTTCAGCGTGACTGACTGCATAAACACTGCAGAACTTGGCAAAAAGTAAAACCTGATGCATGTAGTTGCAGGATTTGCATCATTCAGTTTGAATATTATCAGTATTGCTTACTTGTCATTGAATTTAGCCTCCAGAATTGCTTCATTTTCTCTCTTTTTATTCATCCTAATCATGCTCACCGGTTCCCTCAGTTTGTCCTGTTTTACAGATACTCTTACCTCCTTTTTTTTATTCCATTGCATTACTCTCTAAGGCTTCAAATGGGCATTTTGCTTTGCTTACCTACTTTCGGCTTATCTTCTTATCTCTGCAGCACTGTTTTCTCTCTTCTCTCCCCCTTCCGACCATGTGTTTCTTTCTCTCTCGCTTAGCGCTGTCCATAAATTGTTCGGTATTTACAGTATGTGGCCAGACGCCAGGTTTCCATTAGGTGCTCCGTTCCCCGGAGACGGCGCCGGTGGCCTGGGATGTGTTACCTTTGGATGGAGGACAGCGGGGAGGGCGAAGGGGGGGGGACAAGCATGTGAGGAAAGAGGAAGTAGGAAGTTTTTGAAAAAAAAAATAAAAAAGAGGGGAAGGGAGAGAGATTTGAGCAAGTATTTAAGGCAGAGGGATGAGAGAGAGGGTGATAGTGAGAGGGTCAGCTGAGGAAAGGAAAAAAGGAAATGGAGTGGGGATGAGATAAAAATCAGAAAGCTGAGGGAAGAGAAGGTAGATCTTTTGCTAATTTGATTGGTGTTCCACATACAGGGATTATTCTCATAATTAGCCTGCTGGTTTCAAGTTTCACTAGATAACTAAGAATTTATCCTTCAAAAGATGAACAATGGAAACAGCTGGTTCCCAGATACCACGGTGACATTCATGTAGCTTTTGTTCAGCACTGAAACAAATGTATTAAACATTATTCGTGTCATGAAAGCGGTTTCTGTAATCAGGGTTTAAGTGAAGCCTGTTTTTGCTGTGGAGAAGATGGAGGTCTGTAACCGGGATCAAAAGCGATACCTGCTTTAAACCCGTCTCCCTGGGTGGCGCTGCACAGCTGCCTCGCTCAGATTGCTCCCTGCATGTCCCACTCTGACCGCTTGCTCTTGTGCTTCTGCAGTAGGCACTGGCCTCCCCATCGCTGCATCAAAGCTCGACCCTTCAATTTGAATTTCATTTTGGGAAAGCGGCTCAAGCTGCGGGGAGCTAAATCTGGGCAGCACTGCTGGCGATGGGCAACAGTTGGCCCGGCGTTGCCCAAGTTTGAGGTTTAGTAGTGATGGAGGTGCACGGGAAAACAACTTTGAAGAGCTTGACCATATTTAAATCCTTTGTGGTTTTTGATTTTTTTCTTTTTTCTTTTTTCTTTTCGTGCGCGGGGTCGAGGAACGTTTTGGATGCGCTCGTAACCAGATTTTACTCTCACGTGTCACGCGCATTCTCGTGTTCAAGGAATTCGAAGTATTCAGCGTTCAAAGTGGTTTCCACATTGTGATCATTTGTGAAATTCACTCTTGTGGGCGCTGGAGCTCGAGCCTGTTCCCTCAGTGCAACAGTCAGTCCAAAGGTACAAATGAAACACACGTGCAGAAACAAGTGTGGTCGCACCATCTCGTGTCGCCAGCGCACTTAAATATACCTTTGATTTTACAGTATCCGGCCCTGCTGCCTCGTATGCACACACATTGTTCGACTTCCTACAAAACCTGGTTGCCCTCTTTTGTGCGTGTGAATGTAATGAGAGTAAGCCGAGTGTGGGAGGACAGAAAAGCAGCACAGCAGATAGAGACAGACGGCAAACGACGGGGGGGGGGGGGTCTAAAAGGAGATGGAGAAGAGAAAATGAGAGAGGGGGGAGATTTAGAGAAGGAGGAACAAAAGCAGTATGAGAGCTGAAACATAAGGAAGGGAAGGAAGAAAGAGTTGGTAATGAAGAAAGAGACAGGAAGGATGAAAAAAGGCTTTAGAGGCTTTTGGATGAGGCTCTCTCCTTCTTATCTGCTTTATCTCCTCCGGTCGTTCACTGCCGGACTCTCTCCCTCCCTTCCTCCCTCCCTCCCTCCATCTGTCAGACAGACAGCTGTTGGCAGACTCTCTCTGTTGTTCACTCTGTACCGATCTCCCCGGTTCGAGCCCTCGGCTCCTCCGTCTCTTTCCAAATATGCTTTTATATTTCTGTCCTCTCCGCCCGACCCCTGTCAACAGTTTGGAAGAACTTGACATTCTTTGCAATTTACTTGTGTGGTCAGAAAGTTAAAAAGGTCTTCCTGTGGGTTACATGAGAACATCAGTGACATCAGCGTGCAATCAGAGTTCGTTTGGTCTGTTGCACTTATTGTTGGCGATGTGTTTGTGTTTGAGCTGCCACACATTAAAGTGTATGATGTGAGTTTGAACTTTATGTCGGACGTATGGTGAACATTTATTAGTTCGGGCACTCGTCGTCCTCTGCCAGTAAGATGCACATATAGTTTACTTGATTGCATGTTATTGTTTGGATGATTGATCGCATTGAGCCAGTGCTGCAAAACTCAGCGTTTTGACTGGATTCCAGACAATGCTTCGCTCTTCTTAAATCTGCTTCAGCTAATGCTATAAATACCTCCTTCTCTTCTTCAGCTGTTTATTTGCCTGTTCACTTAGAAGTATTATATATATATATATATATAGTGTGTGTGTGTGTGTGTGTGTGTATGTTTAAACAGTCACAGACAGAACCCCAGGATGCATCAGGCATGTGGTGCAACTGTAAATCAAGAAGTACTTATTTGAATTTGATCGGTCTCTTCCTCTTCTCCTTCTCCTCCTTCTTCTTCTTTTTCTTCTCCTCCTCCTCCTCCTCTTCTCCTCCTTCTTCTCCTCCTTCTCCTCATTCTCCTTCTTCTTTTCCTCCTCCTTCTCCTCCTTCTTCTTCTTCTCCTTCTTCTTCTCCTCCTCCTTCTCCTTCTCCTTCTCCTCCTCCTTCTTCTTTTTCTTCTCCTCCTCCTCCTCTTCTCCTTCTCCTTCTCCTCCTTCTTCTTCTTTTTCTTCTCCTTCTTCTTCTTCATCTCCTTCTCCTTCTTCTTTTCCTCCTCCTCTTCTCCTTCTCCTTCTCCTCCTTCTTCTTTTTCTTCTCCTTCTTCTTCTTCTTCTTCTCCTCCTTCTTCTTCTCCTTCTCCTTCTTCTTTTCCTCCTCCTTCTCCTTCTCTTCTCCTTCTCCTCCTTCTTCTTTTTCTTCTCCTTCTTCTTCTTCTTCTCCTCCTTCTTCTCCTCCTTCTTCTTCTTCTTCTCCTTCTTCTTTTCCTCCTCCTTCTCCTTCTCCTCCTTCTCCTTCTCCTTCTCCTCCTCCTTCTTCTTTTTCTTCTCCTCCTCCTCCTCTTCTCCTTCTCCTTCTCCTCCTTCTTCTTCTTTTTCTTCTCCTTCTTCTTCTTCTCCTCCTTCTTCTTCTCCTTCTTCTTTTCCTCTTCCTTCTCCTCCTTCTTCTTCTTCTCCTTCTTCTTTTCCTCTTCCTTCTCCTCCTTCTTCTTCTTCTCCTTCTTCTTTTCCTCCTCCTTCTCCTTCTCCTCCTTCTTCTTCTCCTCCTCCTTCTCCTCCTTCTTCTCCTTCTTCCCCTTCTCCTCCTCCTCCTCCTCCTCCTCCTCCTCCTTCTTCTCCTCCTCCTCCTCCTCCTTCTTCTCCTCCTCCTCCTCCTTCTTCTTCTCCTCCTCCTCCTCCTTCTTCTTCTCCTCCTCCTCCTCCTCCTCCTTCTTCTTCTCCTCCTCCTCCTCCTCCTCCTCCTCCTTCTTCTCCTCCTTCTTCTTCTTCTCCTTCTTCTCCTCCTTCTTCTTCTTCTCCTTCTTCTCCTCCTTCTTCTTCTTCTCCTTCTTCTCCTTCTTCTCCTCCTTCTTCTTCTTCTCCTTCTTCTCCTCCTTCTTCTTCTTCTCCTCCTCCTCCTCCTCATTCTTCTTCTCCTCCTCCTCCTCCTCCTCCTCCTCCTCCTCCTTCTCCTCCTCCTCCTCCTCCTCCTCCTTCTTCTCCTCCTCCTCCTCCTCCTCCTCCTTCTTCTCCTCCTCCTCCTCCTCCTCCTTCTTCTCCTCCTTCTTCTTCTTCTCCTCCTCCTCCTCCTCCTTCTTCTTCTTCTCCTCCTCCTCCTCCTCCTTCTTCTTCTTCTCCTCCTCCTCCTCCTCCTTCTTCTTCTCCTCCTCCTCCTCCTCCTCCTCCTCCTTCTTCTTCTTCTTCTCCTCCTCCTCCTCCTTCTCCTCCTCCTCCTGCCCCTTATCCTTCTCCTCCTCCTCCTGCCCCTTATCCTTCTCCTCCTCCTCCTTCTCCTCTTCCTCCTCCTCCTTCTCCTCTTCCTCCTTCTCCTCCTCCTGATTCTCCTTCTTCTCATTCTTCTCCTCTTTCTCCTCCTCCTCCTCCTCCTTCTCCTCCTCCTCCTCCTCCTCCTTCTTGATCAGCCTGCATATGTCTGTCTTAAAGTGTGAGAAAGCCTGATGAAACCCTGCAATAAGCAGGTTCTTGGGTTGTGAATAATTTAGTTTTAATCCGAGAACACTAACGATGAAATGTCACGGAGTTTGAGGTGTTTTATTTTGAAGGTATTTTGGAAAAAGAGAACCTATCTTGTTCTGTGGAACTTGTTATAGAGCTGCATGGCTAACCTGAAGTAGTAACTGTTTTTCATCTTTATCTTTGCTGAAGAAAGAAAACCCAAAAGTTATTATATTACCTTCCTCGTGCCCTCATTCCAGGTCCGCTGGTCGGATGTAGGCGGGATGGAAGAAGTGAAGCAAAAACTGAAGCAAGCTGTGGAGTGGCCTCTGAAGCACCCAGAGGCCTTCACCCGCATGGGGATCCAGCCCCCGAAAGGAGTTCTTCTCTATGGGCCTCCGGGCTGCTCGAAGACTATGATTGCCAAGGCGCTGGCTAATGAAAGCGGGCTCAACTTTCTGGCTATTAAAGTGAGTTTTCTCCATTAAATCTTAATTTTGCCCCCACCCCACCCCACCCCAGAGAAGTATCCTTTACCGTCTTTCCCTAGACAAGATTAAAAAAAAGATTTTGCTTTCCTGGTGTGCAATGGATGATGAGTTGAAATCAAAAAAGGCACTGGGCAAAAGCTCGCTGTTTTTCCGAACTTTCATACATAAATATGAACAAATAATGTTTTACAGATGTGCCTCTTCATATCATATTCTTGGTTGAGTGCCCTGCCAAAACACTGCACATGACTCAGCCATTAGTTAGATGATGGGTGATTTGTTGAATCAGTCTGAGCTCACAGTCCAAGCCTTTTTAGCTGAACCTCTGTAACAACATTGTTTATATACGTTGCATTGTCACCCCCCCCCCCCCGAGAAACCAACTGAAAGAACTTATTGAATTTATGGTGTTTGTGGTCAAACCGCTTTAACCCCTAACATGCATGTTTTCCCTTTATTTGGCCTTTTAGTAGACACCTTAAAAAAAAATACTAGGGACACTTTTTTAATCAGATTATAGCATCAAGTCAATTATATTTCTGGGATATTGATCTGGTCAGGTAAGTACCAAATTAACAATAGGTGCAGTAGTGGGGCAACAACCCCCCCAACCCCCTCCACTAGTTTTGCATTTGGCTAGGGTCAGTGTCACTGCTGGTAGCATGAGGCCACACTTGGACACTACAGAAGTAGCACAGGTAGTCCACAGGTTGTGCACATTCCCAAGAGCATGGAGGAGATTCCAGAAGACAGGCGGTTACTTTGGCAGAGCTGGACAGGGCTGTAGAAGATCCTTAACCCATCAGCAGGACCGGTATCTGCTCCTTTGTGCAAGGAGGGTCAGGATGAGCTCTGTCAGAGCTGCAAAATGACCTCCAGCGGCCACTGGTGTGAATGCCTCTGACCAAGCAATCAGAAACAGACTTTCTGAGGGCTCAGCGTCCTCTAGTGGGCCCTGTGCTCGCTGCCTGGCTCCGTGGAGCCCGATTGGCATTTGCCATTGAATACCATAATTGGTCCACAACCGGTGTCCTGTGCTTTTCAGCCAATGTCAGACCCCAATTCAGTGGACCCTGGGCTCCTCCTGGTTCACCACAATGCCTGGTCTCATGTGGGGAGAGTATGCAGGCAGTTTCCGGAGGATGAAGGAAGTGATACCACTGACTGGCCCTCATGCTCACCTGACGTAATCCAATAGAGCATCTCTGGGACATTATGTTTCTGTCCATCTGATGTCACCAGGTTGCACCTCACACTGTCCAGGAGCTCAGTGATGCCCTGGTCCGGATACTGGACTACATCCCCCAAGACACCAGCTAATGTGTAGCGAACATGGGGCCATCCGCAGACTGTGCGGTTGCATTGCATAGTCACAGATACCTGTTAATTTGTGGCAAGAAACAAATAAAATGTTAGAATTTCACTCACCCAAACCAGATAATTGCATTAAAATGCTCCTAAAGGCAGCAAAACCACAAACACAGATGGGCAGTCCACTCAGCAGACAGTTAGCTCCAGTCTGTCAGTGGGATTTCAGAGATAAACGAACATCGAGATATCATGTGTGTTGAAGTAGTGGTGGTGGTGATGTTTCCCTAATGACCTGAAGGCAGATTGGCTGGCCAGCTTCCTCTGCACAGACCTTCCTTGTTTGCCCTCTGACCCTGTGTTTGTCCTCTTTCATTCATCACTCTATCTTCTCAGCCACCCCCACCGTTAGCCTCGCTTCCCTCCGTCCAGGCGTGGTTGACAGAGATTGATTGATCAACCTGTTGAATTGTTATCAGTGAGTATTTTTACAGAACGTTGCCGTGCAGGCACGAAGCTGGGACAGAAGCTCTCAACCGGCAGCAAATGTAGACGTGAACTGCACCTCCTTCACCTGACTCAAATCCTGTTGCAGACCTCTGGGCTCGAGGGAAGGCGGCGTTCCTATTTGGGGATCCGTGGTTGCTGCTTTAGTAAAGAGCTGATCGCGAACAGATCCGGGAGGGGAAGGTTCAGGGCAGCTGCTGAAAAACAAATGATGGCTCAGTGTCAGAGTAAACAAATGCACACTCGGTATTCCTCTGGAAAATGCTAAACTTGCTTTTCCCTAATCCACGCATTTGGGTTCAATGTTCGATACCATTTTAATGGAGCAAACGTAATCCAGAGGGATAGGAGAAGACTAATGTTTGTGCACGCAGTTTACTCCTGGAGACTATTTTTAGTGTTTGATACAAAAGCTGTTTTTTTCTTTTTTAAAAGAGAGAGTTGCGCGGTAATCCTGTGCCGCAAGTTTCAAGTCGTCACAAAGAGGATCTGCTCACTGAGAAGGGTGAAAACATCCTGTCCCTCCTGCTGAAAGCCACACTTCACCATCTGCAATAACACTATCAGGTTTTTCCAGAGTGGCGGTTGCTTTGACATAGATACTTTATCCAGATTTAAATGTGGATACTTTAAGGCTCAGCCTGTTTCCCCTGTGTGAAAAGCCCTATTATCATCTTGTCAATTTCAGTTTCCTGTCACTGCATCCACTCACACAAACACACACACACACACACGCACACTGTGTATCTCCACAGTGTCAGTGCTTTTAAACTCACCATGTCCACCCTTTGGCTCTACCACAGAGGGTGAGGAACCGGGGATTAATGAGTCAACCTCCTCACTTACTGCAGGAGACAAAGGGGCTGGGAGTTAAGTGTCGTCTCCTCCGTCAGCCCAGAGGTGTTGAAAGGGTGGATTGCAGCGGAGGAAGTTCTTCTGAGGTTTGAGTGGATGTTTATCTGCTCTGTGCGCGGGGGAGATGAGGCAGAAAAGGACTCAATTTAAGAAGAAGGGAGAGTGCTGGAAGTTTATTCAGTAGTAATTTGAGTAAAAGTAGTCGCGATAGCAGTTTAAGCAGAGTTATGTGAAATGGCTGCGCTTTTTAGAGTCCACAATTCCCTCATCCGCGCTGAAGTGCCGGAAAAGGCTTAATCTCTGTCCTTTTTTTGTCAGGAAATAACAAACTTGTGCTTTACAGTAATTATCTGTTTGGACAAGCAGGCTGTCATGCCAAATGTCTGAATAAAATCAGTGCACTGCACTGATTAAAAATGAGTGTCAGCGGTATGTTTTCTTAGTAAAGTATTAGTAGCTCTACAGCATTTAGTCATATCTGAGTAGATTTCTTTTTTTTTTTTTGTGAAAACCCAGATGCATCTGTCCAAAAAGACCCGTTCAAACATCTCTGGTTTTAGGCTGACGGGAGGCCAAAAATGGAGAGGGGGGGGGATATCTCAAACATAATCAGCACAGTGTGGATGTGGTCTTAGTAGCAGTGGTATCTGGAGAAATTGGTGTCTTCCAGTTGGAAGAAACTGCAACTAAATGGAAATAAAATGCTCATTTATCACTGTCAGCGAGGCTGGGTAAAAACCATGACAAACTTGGCTGCCGTCCTGCACGCAGTTTTGATCTGGCTGAGCCGATGCGCCGCTCGGTTTTTTTTCGGTTACAAACCTTAAATTTTATCTGTGCGAATGAACCCGACATTTTATTCGGTACGCTGCAGCGACGGTTACAGTGACGTTTAGAGCCGGCACCGGTAGCGCTGTTGCGCAGTGACAGGGGGGCAGCCGCGGCAAACAAATCCTCACAGAGCGGATAACGTTTATTTGCCAAGCGAACCGCAGCACACGATGTACAGCACACGCCGAGACAGTGCTGTGGGGTTGCACTGCTGTGTTCTGTGACATTCTGACACTGTATTGTCGTTGTGTGTTTTTCCCCCTGTACTCTTTGTAGCCTCCAAACGATGTGACAGAAGAGCAGCTGCTTCTGTGGTCTGAGCTCAAACAGCTATGCTGCCACCGGAGGAAGCTTCAGGATATGAAAAATAAAATGGGATGATTAGGCATAAAAGTGCCAGCTATTACAGCACATGAATCAGTGTGTTTTTAGTATTAGTTAATATAATTCAGTGGCATGTTAAGGCATGAATGTATCACGATTTAGACTGACTTAAAGACCTCTAAACTTTTCTTTTAGGGCCCAGAATTACTGAGCAAATATGTCGGAGAGTCTGAACGAGCTGTGAGAGAGGTA
>JAMQGT020007888.1:0-46471 GCA_024447675.2 Pterophyllum scalare
GTAATTGGCCAGGTTGTGTTCATCAAAAGTGTGAGTCTCAAAGCCATGCGGTGTTGTGTCAAAGTAGTCACTTCCGATGCCACATATGAAGCATTTTGTCTGCACAGAAATCAGGGGTCGGTGTGGCCTTATCTACATTAAGTAGTGTGGCAAAAATGTAAATACTGAAAACTACTTTACCTCCATGTCTTCCTTGACCTGCTCTTGTTGGTCTCTGAGTTCTCCAAAGGCGTCAATGATCAAACCTGCAGGGCACAATAACGCAATCATTAGACATGATTATCAACTTTGCCAAGAGCCAAACAACGAGGCATTTGAAATATGTTTCCCAGGACAGCATTTTCTGTACCCTGAATAATGGCCAGTAGGATAACAATAACGAAGAAGAAGAAAGTGATATCAAAGACCACTCGATAGAGCTCGTATTCATCTCCAGCTGGGTCTTCGATCTCATCTCCAATGCCTCCACCTGCACGGACTCCCACGTACATGTGGAACAGGTAACACTAAAGTGAAAAACAAAGAAGAAGAAAGAAATGAATGTGGCAAGTGGAAAAGTTATGATAATATAAGTGTAAACTTTCTTTTGATGCACAGTGACATACCGTCATCATATCATCACATTTCATATCTGGTTCGTCTTCATCTTCACTCTTGTTGTAAAACTTGCGGAAGAAATTGAAGGCAACTACGGTGTAAAGATACACCACCACGGCTAGCAAGCCCACTGTCATCATGAGCTAGCAGAGAGAAGAAGAAAATGGAGTGAGCAAAGGGAGGCTTAAATAAAATCAATTCTAGTGAGCAATTTCTGCTCTTGCCTGTTTGCCATTGTGCGTGACTGAGGATAGGATAGTGCGAAGAGTTTTGACACCCATGGCAATATCCAGCAAGTGACAGGCGAAGAAGAAGTTGTTGTAATGCCCAAGCAAAGACATCACCAGGTACCAACAGAGATAAAGAAAAGTCTACAAAGAGATATTTAAGTTTAATTTAGTACAATGTAGTACAGTAATAGTATAGTTTAGTACAATATATAGGTTTGCTTACACCATCGGTGAACACAACACCAAATTTCCAGATCTGGTACTTGATGTCAATAGAGGTCACCCTAAAAGACACAACATTGATTGAAATCCATTTTAAAGTGCTTGTTTTTGTTTTCAGAAATCATGTCAGGTGCGCAGCTGAATATATACGGTACCATGCAAACACGGAGTTATCTGGTTCTTCCTGTTTCTTCTCATGTTGTTGACTCACATCCAGGGAAGCTAAATCAACACCCAGGAGCTCAGCAATTCTTTCTCTTCCATAAATGTCTCCGTATTTATCCAAAACCTGGACACAGACATGGTGTTACGCGTGAACATGCTGTACTGAGCCCATTTTAAAACCACCAGAGTCAATTGCAGCTCACCTTTCGCTTAACAAATTTATCCCAGTAGTTGTTTGGGAAAGAGCTGTAGGGAAATAGGATAATTTGTCAGTTACATTAAGAATAATCTTTTCAGAGTTTTCTTGTGGGCCTGCTTCATCTTCCCACTGTTATAAATTGTTTTCTTTGTCCACATACGGTGTATTTAGGACTAATCTGTCCCACTGGCCTTTGATGTCATCATCCTCGGGCTGCTCAGTGATGTAGAGGCCATCAAACTCCAGCTTTCTTGCAAGTTCTTTCTCTCTTTTAAAGATCACCAGAGGAATCTGACAGAAACAATAGCAAGTGCTGTTTTACTCAGGTATGCAAGTTTTTGGAATTAATTTCTGGAACACAACAAAAGTCGGTCCATCGTGGGACAGAACAACTGCTCAAAATCAGTCAATATTTATGAATACGTAATGCAAAACATTTGAACATCATGAAAAAGTTTTTTGGAATCTGATTCAAAACCGTAAACTTAGACATATTTACATTCATTACATGTAAATATTTAAAGCCTTTTTTTGCTTTAATTTGGATGATTATAGCTTATACCGTAGGTCATGAAATCCAGTATTTCACACTTTTAGAATATTTTGAGTTTGAGTTAATTACCATTCAAATAATTGCCTTCTTATTTTTAAGACTACATGCAGTCTCAATCATGGAGAGGACTGACAGTGACAGTTATCCAGATGAAGATCATTGACATCATCTACAAGAAGGCTAAGCTGCAATTACCTTCAGGCAATTGTAGCTAAAGACGCTGTTTGAAGGGCGCTGTATCGACACATATTAATGATAGTGTGGTAGGAAAAGATGCTCAAGCAACTGCAGTCACAACAGCCTTGAGAGAACTGTTAGAAAAATTGACTCAAGAACTTGGGAGAGCTTCACAACGAGTGAACTGAGGCTGGCGTCAGTGCATCAAGAGGAAGATGAGAAACACCTGACTCAAAAATACAGATGACCTGAAGGTTGCTATCAGTGCAACATGGGCTTCAATAACACCTCAGCAGTGCCACAAGTTGACCATTTCCATATTCTAAATCCTTTTACGAAATATTCAAATAATTTAAGATACTAGGTTTCTGATCTTCATTATTTATGAGCTAAAATGATCAAAATTAAAACAAAAAAGCTTGAAATACTTTATTCTTCCATGTAATGATTATGTAATGATTTTTGAATAAAATAAAAAACAAACTTTTTCAAGACATAATTTAATATTTGTGATGTACCTGAATATTTCAAATGTGTGTCCAGCTTACCTTCAGGCAATTGTAGCCAATGATACATATGAATGAAATGACTGTGTGAAGCATCGCAAGAAAGGACAAAGTGGGCTGCATGTATCCAGTACTCTCCTCTAAATAGAAATAAAGTGGCACATCTTCCTCATCCTCATCTCCTCCACCATTAATTCCAGATCCTTCAGTCTCTTCCCCTGAACCTTCAAAGAACCCAGAGCCTTCGAACAGCCCACTTTCGTCCGACAGTCCAGATCCTTCCATCTCCTCACCCTCAGGCGGGATGTCTGACACCTAACAGTTTACAGCAGTACAAAGATTAAAGACCAGACAGTGGACCTGAAGGCTCACATAACACAGCAAACAGATCCATCCACGTATCCAGGTAAAAAAAAGGGTTAAACTAAATTAAAGGAATCTCTTTACCCTGTAGAAAAGAAGAATGAAGTTCAGGGCAAATGCAAGGAAAAGAGCCAAAAAACGTAGGTTGTAGAAGTTTCTGGAAAGGTAGTTCTATAAAAGAGAGATAAACATTTTTCAGCCAATTAATCACTTGATAATAATATTGACGCTACTGTCTATAACAAAATCACTTCTGAAACAAATACTACCATGAATTTATTCCTTTGGGTTTCCAGCTCAGTCCAGATTTGAAAACCTCCTTCTCTTTTCAGCTTCTTATCTTTTTTGGCTGCTGATTTCTTTGGTTTTTCTGGCTGCACTTCTTCTTTGCTCTCAGATTCTTTTTCCGGTTTCTCTCCAATTTCAGCACTTAAAAAAAAAATCTTGAGTTATTGTCATATTTATTCATTCTAGCAGTATCAAAATCATGGCACACTAAGATGGCCAATCTTCTTCTTAGCTCGGGAAGTTGCTTCATGCAATAAACATCCCTTTTAATTAAATTGTGCATTCAGATTATCACTAACATCACACCATCCCAAGCTGTTTCAGTAAATCTTCTAAACTTTCCATGGCCAAAAAATATTGTCTCATATTTAGACCCATGGCAGGGAGAAAGAATTACTTTAAGCAAATAAGCAATTAAATTAGTAATATCACCAACTAAAGACTCTTACTCAGCCTTTTCAGGCTCTGGAGGAGGTTCTTCTACAGGAGCAGGTTCAGGTGGTTTCTGGCTAGCATCAGTCTCTTCTGGTGCCTATAACAGAACAAAAGACTTGATTTTTTTAAGTGCCACATTTTTTTTTTCACAAAAAGCAATGAAAAAGACAAAACAAAGCAAATCCTTACCATTTTTCTCTTTGTTATGGGAGTTCCTTCGGGAGTTGGAGGTTCAACTGGTGCCTCCACACCCATATCTCCAAGTCCACCTGGAGCATCCATTCCTGGCATCCTCCCACCCTCTTTTTCCTGGGTATCCTCCTCTTCCTCCTCTCCACTCCCAGTCTCACCAGTGTCTGTTAAACCTCCAGTGTCCTGTTCCTCCCCTGTCCTTGGCTCCCCTGGACAATCTCCATGCACATCATCCTGCGTAGGATCTGGCATGCTGGCTAAAATCTCAGTGACTGTGATATTTTTGGCTCCCTCTACCAAACCACCCCCAAATAATGTCTGCCAGATGATCATAAAGATACCTTTGCATACATTGTAAATGAAGTGTAGTATACTCATCAGGATGGTCCAGAAAAAAGTGGACAAGGCCACTACAATCTCCTTGAAAGTCATCCTTCTCACTCTACGATACTGTCTGCGAAGGTTACGGAAGGTAAAAATGCTGAGGAAGCTTAACATGCTGTTTATAAAATCTGCAAAGGCAGAGGTTGATTCATGTGGACCTTCCTGTCCATTACTATCCTCATCTCCTCCTCCATTTGCTTCCCCACCTGTTCCTCCCTCACCACCTCCTTCATCCCCTTCGTCATCCTCTTCCCCCTTTTCTTCTTCCTCCTGCTCTGAAATTTGTGAGGCAATATTCATCTCAAAGATGGTGTCTTCGCAGAAGTTGACAAACATCTCCATCTTCTCCGATTCACCGCCCTCATTGACAACATCAAAGATAAACTGCCGTTTGGACTCTCGTACTTGTGGCATCTCCCACTGTCTGCGGTTAACCTCACTGATTTCGAAGTAGATGCGTTCAATCTTTCTGCTGGCTCCCATTATTTCAATACGGCCCAGGAATGGACGGAAGTAGTTCAGCACGCTCTCGGCTTGTTCCAGGAAGTTCTGTAGCCTGGTGTCATGAGGGACGTGCTCAGACAGGTTGGTGAGCAGCACGGCAATGTTGAAGCCAATATCCTTGGCAGGCTCCTGGAAACGACTGGCAAACTCTTCATAGTTGATCATGTCATTCTCATCTGCCTCTGAGCAGGACAGAAGAAACTGGATTTCAGACGGGGAGTACTGCTTCTGACTGTCCATAGCCTTCTGGAAGTCCTTCTTGGAGATCAGCCCTCGAGGGTCTGTCACATAATCACGGAATGCATCAGAAGCCACAATATCTTTCAGTTTGAGGAACATGTCAAAGAACTTGAGTATCATCTCCACATTGCTGGAAGACTCTACCAACATGTCCACCATCTGGCGAGCGATTGTACCGTTTACCACATTTCCTGAGTAAATACAAAAAAAAAAAAAATCAAATAAAGATCTGAAAAGAATGAAAAGATGAAAACTGGCAAACTAAAAAATAAATAAAAGTTATTTTACCCTCTAATAACGAGAGCAACATGACAACCATGTCTTTCTGTAGGTCAAGAAGCTCCTTCAGCAGACCAATCTGGCTCGAGTCCTGTGACCATAAAAGAAGCACAAGACCTTACAGTAATGATGACAAATTTGATATTGTTTTGAACCATTAGTGGTTCACATAAGGATGCAACAGTCTTTGGAGATGTTTAAAGCACAAGTTATAGGTGTAAGGAACCCAAAAGCTTGTTATGATAAAAAGTGTACATTCAAAATACTGTGTTGTACACAATCACATTCACAACAAAGAAGGACGTTAATTAGCCAAATCGTCATGCTGAGAGAATTTATCAGAATGTAACAGTGGTTTAAGAAAACATGAAATGTAATGATATATGTAATGTAAACATTTTGCATTTTTGTAGAGAAAACACTGCTTAAATCTTGCTTACCCCTATGTGAATACAACAATATTATATTTTTATGACAGTGAGCATTAGAAGTTATAGCAGAAGCTTGTGTGTAAATATACACTTGGGTCTATAATTTTCTGGACAAAGACAATTTTTGTAGTTTTGCCTCTGTATACCACCACAGTGGCTTTTAAATAAAGTTATAAAGATGTCATTGAAGTGCAGACTTTTAGTTTGAATTCAAATGGTTTAACCAAAAATTTTGCATTAATTGTTTAGGAATTAGAACCATTTTTATACACGCACCCTCATTTCAAGAGACTCAAAAGTAATTAATACAATTTTAAATATATTGATTGCTTTTGATGCTTGAATGAAAATAATTTGCATACAATGGCTGCCTGCAATCTAGAACCCGTCGACATTGCTGAATGCTGTGTCAGGCCTTTACTGCAGCCACATTCAGTTGCTGCTTTTTTTGTGGGCCTTCAGTTTTGTATTTGATAAAAGCATGCTCTGTTGGGTTGAGATCAGGGGCCATTTAAGAAACTCTTGGGTAGCTTTTGGAGTACGCCTCAGTTCTCATCCATTTCCACTGTGAAGTGATGTCCAATCAGTTTTGAGTTTTTGGCTGAATCCGAACAGAGAGTATAGCCCTGTACACATCACAATTCATCCTGCTACTTCTGCCAGCAGTCACATTATCAATAAACATTAGTGAACCAGTAACAGCCAGACATACCCATGCCAGAGCATTGCCTCCACCATGTTTGACAGATGATATGGATCACGAGCTTTCTCTCTTTCTCCAAACTTTTCTCTTCCCATGATTCTGTATCACGGTTCTTGAGTTTAACCAGTGGATGCACCATATTGTAAACTCTTTGTATTTACATTCCTGAAGGCATCTCTTGATTGTAGATCTTAAAAATGATACACTTACTTCTTCGAGAGTGTTCTTGATTCGGTTAGATGTTGTAAAGTTGTTTTTCTTTACCAAATAAGGAATTTCTGTCATTATGCACTTTAGTAATCTTCTGTAGTCTTTCAGGCCTTTTGGTGTTGGCGAGCTGACCTGAGCATTTGTTCTTTTTAAGTTTGCACCAGATTATTGATTTGCTACTCCTAAGGATTTTGCAATCTCTCTGATAGGTTTACTTTGTTTGTTCAGCCTAATGATGATGTTACTTTAAATTAAATTTACAGTGGAAAGCTATAAAATACAAATGTAACACTTTAAACCAACATTTGTCATGAAATAAGGAGGCAACAGACCTCACCTGGGCATGAAACTGCTTGTCAGGCAATTAATTACCCAATTCATTTTAAGACTCTGAAAGTGGGGGCTATGTATAAAAATGGCTGTAATTCCTAAAGATTTAAAATACACTATGGTGTACAAAGAGGCAAAACTAAAAAAAAATTAATAGATACACTATATTGCCAAAAGTATTCACCCACCCATCCAAATCATTGAAAGAATGGGTCGCTCTCAGGAGCTCAGTGAATTCCAGCATGGTACTGTGATAGGATGCCACATGTGCAACAAGTCCAGTTGGGAAATTTCCTCACTACTAAATATTCCACAGTATACTGTTAGTGGTATTATAACAAAGTGGAAGGAATTGGAAACAACATCAACTCAGCCACAAAGTGGTAGGCCACGTAAAATCACAGAAAGGGGTCAGCGGATGCTGAGGCGCATAGTGTGCAAAGTGTGCAGAGAGCTTCATGGAATGGGTTTCAGTGGTCGAGCAGCTACATCCCAGCTTTACATCACCAAGCTCAATGCAAAGCGTCAGATGCAGTGGTGTAAAGCATGTCGCTACTGGACTCTAGAGCAGTGGAGACGTGTTCTCTGTTGTGACAAATCACACTCTGTCTGTCAATCTGATGGACAAGTCTGGGTTTGGCAGTTGCCAGGCGAACAGTATGTGTCTGACTGGATTGTACCAAGTCTAAAGTTTGGTGGAGGGGGGATTATGGTGTGGGGTTGTTTTTCTGGCGTTGGGCTCGGCCCCTTAGTTCCAGTGAAAGGACCTCTTAATGCTTCAGCATACCACGACATTTTGGACCATTTCATGCTCCCAACTTTGTGGGAACAGTTTGGGGATGGCCCCTTCCTGTTCCAACATGGCTGTTCGCCAGTGCACAAAGCAAGGTCCATAAAGACATGGATGAGCAAGTTTAGCGTGGAAGCACTTGACTGGCCTGTGTCCTGAGTCCTGAGCTCAACCAAACAGAATACCTTTGGGATGAATTAGAGCGGAGACCAGGCCTTCTCGTCCAACACACTCCTAAACCTTGTGAAAAGCTTTCCTAGAAGAGCTGAAGCTGTTATAGCTGCAAAGGGTGGGCCAACATCATATTAAACCCTATAGATTAAGAATGGGATCTCACTCAGTTTCATATGTGTGTGAAGGCAGATGAGCGAATACTTTTGGCAATATAGTGTATATAGTTACATTAATTTAAAACAACACACAAGCCACAGCTCAACACACCATTGATGAAAAAAAATGATGTTAAAAAACTGTGATCTCTGTTAAATGTGTGCACACAAAG
The DNA here is from genome assembly GCA_024447675.2 of Pterophyllum scalare. Classification (NCBI taxonomy): domain Eukaryota; kingdom Metazoa; phylum Chordata; class Actinopteri; order Cichliformes; family Cichlidae; genus Pterophyllum; species Pterophyllum scalare. Next base: position 8,301 of record JAMQGT020007888.1, read on the forward strand.
TGGATGTCACATTAAAGTGTATATTCCAACACAAAGTAATTTCATATTAAAGTGTGTACTCCAACAGCTGAGGTTAAAAGGCAGTCCCTCTGTCAGGAAGTTTTGTAGTCACCTGCTTCTTTTTTGCAAATTGACTTAACATAAACCATGTTTGCTTTTCATTACAATGCTGTAAAAATCTCCGGGTGCCTAACACAGTTCTGGCAGTTGCTTTTACAAGGCAAAACATATAAAACAAGGAGAATATTGCCATGTCTGGAAATATATACTTATAGTTTGCTATTCATGGGGCCTACTCTAAGTAAATGATTGGGGCATTGAAGATAAATAAAGATATGTAATGTCAAAAATACCCCATTACAGTACACACACAAAAAAATTTCCATTATGTTTTACTGATCACAAACAATGAAAGCATGTTTTACCAAATTTAATGTTTGCATTTAAACAAGTCTGCTCAAATGTGAATGTAAGCAGTTTTTCTATTGGTTCAAATAGCTTGAAGTAGCTTTTCGTTGTTTGTCATGACATAACATCTTTATCTGGCATGAGTTCACAATATGTCAGCTTTGTTTGGAAATATATTGAAATCAGCATTAAGTAAATATTGACTCCCTGCTGAGTTCTGTGAAATGCAGGTGGATATAAAACTGCCTGATAAGAGAAGCCAACACTGAAAAAAATGAAAAACTAGTAAACACAATATTGTCTTAATAAATTAAACAAAAAAAAAAAAGATACATACTTTACCCTGCATTGACCATGTGGAAGAGAATTTCAATAATAAATAAATTATTCAGGTATTAAACAAAATATTATCACATTTTTTGCTCATGTATAGCAAATGTTTTCCTTCATTTGACAGCAAAAACAATGCACAAGTTTAATAAAGACTTTGAAATACATTAAATGTAAAAACAGAGAAGCCGATTGTGATAATATCAGCTGAAGAGCAACAGGAAGGTAATTTGTTTTAGGTGCACCATTTAGGTGTTTTAGCTGAGCTGGAAACCCCTTGGTTCAAGTATGACTCATCTCTTATTTTGACCACATGATTAAACAGGTTATGCATGCAAATACTACCAATAATAAATGTTAATAGCCTCAGTCATCTGCAGAGGATTAATGCACTAAACAGAACGGAAACGACCGGTGAGTTCCCGCAGTGTATTTTGACAACGTGTTCAGTTTACAGCACTAGTAGAACAAATTGCTTTGCGCATTTTAAAATCAATGTGACTCAACACTTACACTCAGGCTGGTTTGTTACTAACCTATTTCCAATTAGAAGAACCTGGAACACTGTGTACAGTTATTATAATTTTTGACTTAGCAAAAACCATGTTTGTTCCTTATTAAAATGCAGTTGTTTGAAACACCTGGTGCTGAACATGCTTCTGGCAGTAGCTGTACACAGGCACAAACAACAAATTTGCTATTCATGTGGTCTAGTGTGTATCAGGAGATGTGTAAGCATTTGGAAACTGATGAGACCAATTACTGTAGTTTTGTACGGAATTATTTTTCCCCATTTTCATTTGATTCAAGACTTTAGCTGTTTGGCAGTTTTGAGCCTCTTTCATAAACCAAACAGGTTTGGACTGGAGGCCTGCCTGTACTCCAGTGCTCATGAGCCCAAGCAATAATGCATGACATAATCTGTTGTTTTTAAAATGTAAGGTTGCCTAAGGACCCAAAGACCTTGACCCTTCAAGTGGTTTTTGGCTTTTTCTCTGAATTCTCTGAATCTTTTAACGAGATTGTGTACTGTAGATAATGAAATCCACAGATTTACACACTGTTTGCACTCAAACTATTTCACTGACTGGTGAACCCCTCTCTGTCTTTACTTCTGAAAGTCTGAAAAACATCATCAAATGCAGATGAAGGTAATTTTTTTGCACCAGGCAATTTGATTATTATTCAAATAACAATGTTTCCAATCAATGTGTCCCAGTAAGGCAAACCATTGTTATAAAGAACGCGCATATACAATAACACAAACTGGAAATTTATGTAGCCACATTAAATTCAAACAATTTTAACTTAATCTTTTACACTAATACTCATGGTGACCCATCAAAATATCCTCTGTCAAAGTGACCAATCAAATTAATATAAATGAAAGTAACAGAAATACTTAGAAAATGAAGAAATCCAAAGTTATTCTACTTTGTAATTGTTGTAATATTCAGGTGTACTGTTGGGTGCTTCTGTCAATTGTTTAAACTCAAAGTTTTCATGTTTACTATCAGGTTTATAACAACAAAGCTTTTTCATGCACAAATCAAGTAAGGCGCCATTATAAAGTATAAAAATAGTGGAGATCAACTTCTCTGAACAGCTTCAGGAAGATACTCCTGATGACGTGGCTACCCTGAGCACCAAAATTTAACATACTGTACAAACAGTACCAGCGCACATTTGGATTAAAAATTCAGCTCTATGGGGCATCACACCTTTTATGTTTACCACTGACTTTCTTTCATGTTCACTGAAAATAAAATGCATGATGAGCGGTCAGGAGGTCAAATCGGATGATGTTGCAGAACTGAGGCAACAGAAATAAACATACAGTATTTAATTTGGATTTTATTCATGAATTCAATGATATGTGCGTACCTGTGCCAGCTTCATCATCATGTGGGCAAAGACATGAAGAAAGCCAACAATAGCATCCCACAGCCTGCTGTGGGCTAGGGACTGTTGGTTGCCATTGCATGGACCCTGAAAAGACAGACCATGTATTACATGCAAAAAAAACCCCAACCAGTCTGCATAAAGGCCTGAATCGCTCCAGTGTTACCTGGATATATTCAGTAAGACTGTTGAAAATCTGCTTTGCCACTGCCATCGCTTTGGAGAAATTTTTTTTGCCTGGTTCATCAATGACATCCTTCCCCGAGTAATACCAGTAGAAATCACTTATAGACTCCTTGAATTAAAAAACAGCAGGTGATTAGGGAAATTTCCAAGCCATATTGTGAAAACACTTTATGAATATATTTAAAGTATAGTATTAATCTATTTTAAAGACAATGTCTGAATCCTCTGGTTATCTAACCAAACACAACAAAATCCTATTATATGTGTACTTTTGCGATATTATAATCCCCACCACAGGCTTAAAATCTTCATTAAGTGCAGTAACCTTTGTACCTGGAGACGAAGAAGGTAATCCACTGTACAGATGATGATGTTGATGGTAGTTGTGCTGCCTGTTTGCGTGCGCAAGTAGTTCTGAAAATCTGCATTAAAGTCAAGATCATTTTGAATGGAAACAGTTTTATATTTAATGTAATTTATGGCTGGTTTAATTTGTTGTTACTCTCGTTCGGCATGTGAGTAATTCCCACCATTATTGTGACCTTCACAAAGCAACTGCAGGAAACGGAAGAGGTCACAGGTGAACTCATCATCAGCCATCACTTTCTCATCTAAAAAGATAAGAAAAATTTAATGAATCAAAGTGGTGTATTCATACTACACACAATGCTGAACAAGTCAAACAACTTGTCTGAATATGAGCAGTGTGAGGATAATAATTAAAGTTCATTACTCAACTTACCATCATGTATAAAAGGATTTTAGTATCAGACACCTCAATAACCACCTCTGACTGAGTGCTGCTTGTTACAATGAAATTAAGAATGACTTATTGTTCCAAATTCAACCCCATTTCCAAAAAAGTTGGGAAGTTATTTAAAATGCAAGTTAAAAAAAAAAAGACTACTATACTATTTAATTTTAAAAAATTACAAAAACAACATACTGAGAAACTGAGAATTTTTTTTGTAAACATAAGCTCATTTTCAATGTCATGACAGTAAAAGCTGTGAAACAGAAATGTGCTGCTTCTACTCTCAAACACATGTTGTGTTAGCACTTTGTAAGAATTTTGAAAGCAAAACTGTTCACATTTTTCTTGGAACACTTTCACTGAGCTGCAGGCAAGACAGTTTAGCACCCAGACTCTGTCACCTGCAACAACTGCAAAACAAAATGTGCAGAATGTACTTCGGCGCTGTCTTGCTGAAACGGAAAAGGAACGTCTGAAAAAGATGTCCGGACGGCAGCAAAAACAGCCTTCACAAATGTGCAAAAGTTACAGATTCCACGTGCACTATTGCACCCCACAAACGGTCACAGATGCTGGCTTTTTAATTTTGTTCCGAAACAAGCCAGATGGTCCCTCTCCAGTTTAGCTTAGAGGACTCAGCATCCGTCCAAAAACATTTTCTAATTTTAACTCGAAAGTTCACGTAGCCTCAGTCCACCATAAATGAGTACGAAGACTGCTTCTGCCTCTTGTTTTTACCTGTTTTTTTTTTTCTTTGCTGGGCTCTAACTAGTATGTGTGGGTGCAGCTCACTGACAATTGTTTTCAGAAGTGCTTCTGAGCCTTTGCAGTGATTTCCATTATATAATCACATCTCCTATTAATTCAGTGTTGCATAATGCATTGTCACCCGAGGGACTGAAGATAATGTCCATTCAATCATGGCTTTCTGTGTTGTCCCTCACGTACAGAGTTGTTGTGTAGAGAGTTGAGAGTTTCAGTGCTGCCCCTTGTGTTCTATGAACCTTTGAATGGCATCATGCACTGCAGATGATAAAATCTTTTAATTATGATAAAATTCCTTGCAGTTTTAAACCATATGCCCATGCAGTTGCTCACATTTTTAAAAAAAATATTATGCAACTTTTACAGTTATTTGTCACCCTATCACAACTCTTTTTATTTATTACTAGAATAAAATTCACAATATTTTTCAATTTCTCAGTTCCAAAATTTGATACATTCCTGAACAAAATATAAACTTGATTGCTTTCAGTGTTTATCGATATTATGCACACTGTCCCAGCTTTTTTGGAAAGAGGGTTTTAATATGAATAGAAGAAATAAAAATGACTGCAATTTGACAAAGTCTGACACACAAGCACATGTCAGGCACCATACAGGCATACAGGAGGCATCAGCATCACATGCATACACTTCATTTGAAAAAAACAAAAGAAAAAGAAAAAACAAGTTGCACTGAAAAACTGACACAGTAACAAACACATGATCACATTAACAACACGTATAAATGGAGACAATAATAAAGGACTGCTGTACAGACAGAAAGAAAGCAATAAAAGTTAAAACTTAGCAGTAGTCAGGGATGAACTGGCTATCTTTTTTACTGGAATATTAACAAACCAGCACATAGTATAAATTATGAATAAAGCGTGTATAATTGAACAGACATGGGAAAATTGGGATTTTTCCCATTAATTGATATTTATAGAACCACTGCTGTGCTCCATGGAATCCACAGTTTACCGTGTATTATTATACTGAAAATACAACTTGATTTATTTGTTTATTCTTTTCTTTTCAATTCCCAGTTCACCGCTAGCTACATGGAACAAGCACACAAACGCAGACTCATGCAGCACATAGCAGCTTTTAAGGTGAATGTCAGAGGGGTTGGGCAAAAGGCTGAAGGGAATCCAGTGCATGATAGAGTACATCCAAGAAACCACACATTTTTTTTTATCACATGAAACTTAGTTTGAGGAGCGATGAGCTAAGGAGATGTGTACCTGCATGTGCCAGATTTCATCTTAGGAAATTTACAAATTGGTATTCACAAATTTACATGAATAATCCAGGAGCTTTTTCTTTTTAAACTTTAACTATAAAGGTTAAGTTAAAGCATCATTTGTGGCCGTGTTTTAATACAAAAACAGCCTCTTTATAAGTCATGTGATTAAGAAATGTGCAGGAAGGTATTAGGGTTGAGAAATGAGGAGCTCTATCACTATTCATAACAAATATGAAGGTTTCATTCACAGTTTTAACAGTTTTTCATGTGCAGAAGAGACTGGATTCCATCCGAGGCTTTTTTGGAATGAACAAGATGTGAGATGGGCACGAGCTGTGAGCATGAAAGAGGGAGAGGCATCTAATCCTCTCTTGATAGAAGTTCAGTGTTAGAAAGAGTAATGATGGAGCAAAAAGGACAGGGGAGTGATAGAGGAGCAGCAGTAGGACAGAGAGGCAGATGGACAGAAACATGATTTACCCCGATCTAGGTTCAAGTCTGAGGGCCATGAAAGGAGGGACAAGGGAGAGGTGGCAGTGATCGTGGGGAAGGGAGAGAGGATCAGTGTGTTGACAACAGAAGAGGACTAAGAGATGAGGAGGGGGAGATTAACAACATTCCATGGCAAATTCATTCAGCTAGAACTTTAAATTAACCTCCAGAATTAGATGACAAAAGTAGGTGAAGTCCAATAGACAAACTACTAGACATACAGAGGGAAACATTTGAACTAATTTAAGTTAAATCATGAATATGTAATTCTTTAACAGTTATCCAAGTGTTAATAATACTTTATGTTAGGAAACTAATCACTCAATAAATGAACATTTGTACAGTAATGGCACAGATGGATTTAAGCAAAGATGAATTAGAAGATGCTTAACATGTCTTAAATCTCATCATTCATGTGGTAAAATGAACAATGGTATGATTTGGTACTCACTTCTTTTTGAGTTGAATTTCAGCAAGTAATTTCTGTTGACCTTTCATGACTCCCTTGAGTGTTATTACTTTGCTATTGTGGCTTACAAAGAACAGAAAGAGTCTAAAGTATAGGAATGTGATTCCTCCAGCTTCACTTGTCTCCCTTTTCTACTCAGTGTGTACATTACTGTGTAATGAAGAATTAAAAAACAGCTATTCAACACTGTAAGCTCACCTACAAATGATTCAGACAATCAGCTGCATGATTATAAAACAGTGGCTGCTGTGTAATGTGTTCTCTGCTGCTTCTTCAATGTGCAAAGGTGATGCTTAAGAAAAAGAGGATGAAGACTTACTGGTGCCTTCCTCTGAAACCATGCCCAGCCCCTCTGCCTTGTTTTGCCTCTCAAAGGCATTTAGATCCAGGACACTGCAGAGAGTATAAAGCTGTTTTTGTGTGTGTTTACCATTAAAATGTATACACATACGTTCACCTTGACATTTTGTTCACTATCTGAAAACTGACCAGCAAGTCTGCATCAGTGCCTGGACGCTCAAAAAGAAGCCCACATCCTTCTTATCCTTCAAGTACTCCAGCATTTTCTGACAAGAAAATAAAGGCAATTCACTAAATGTGCTTCTTTAAACGTATCTCTAAATTTAGAATTACAACAAACAAAATATGTTTCCAGAGCGCGTACCCGCTGAACCTCACTGTTCCCACCATTAAGGATAGAAATGCCCAGCTTCAGGGTTGTAGACACCATAGGGCCTGTTTCACCTACAGGAAACAGGAAGTCATGAACACAATGCAGGTAGGCAAAGTTGACAACGATAAGTACACAGACTACCTTTGCAGGCACTGATCATTTGCAGGACCATTTCTGCAGCGCCACGATTATGCAGTCTGGACTGCTGGTACAAGAGCCTTTGTTTCTCCATTTCTTTTTCCTGTGGTCAACACAAACATTATGAGGATTTTCTCCTATTTTATTTCACAGAGAGATGTTAAAGAGATAGGATGGACTGCAGGATTAGATTAAAAAAAAAAATATATATATATATATATATATATATATATATATGTATATATATATATATATATATATATATATATATATATATAGTGCTTAACAAATTTATGAGACCACCACCATTAAAATATTTGTGTTTTCTTGTTTTTAAGGCAGGTAGTCTCATAAATTTGTTAAGCACTGTATACAGTATATCTACTGAAAATCATAAAAAAAATGAGTGGTTCATAAAAAGAAGTCCATTCTATCAGTTTAGATTCACAATTTCACATTCACTCACCTTTCACACAAATCCCTACATCTTTACATCATCATTGTTAATCAATTTAACAGTTTTTTCATCCTGTTTTTGTAGCAATATGCAAACATTTCAAATAGAAAAATATATATGTATTGTTAACCTTTGTTAATTACCGATTAATAACCAAATGTCCTTTTATACATTTACTATAATTTTACCAAAACTATTCTGGCATTGCTCTCTTTTATCTACAGTACAGTGATTGTCTTTGCATTATAAGTTATCACTGTCAATTCAAAACCTGACTCTTGCACATATCCATCCTGTCCATTCACTTCATTAGTCATGGGGTTGTTACACTACTTCTTCACGTTTGCTGGCTGGAGCAAGCGTTAGACTACAGGAAACAGCTCCACTGACTTAGCATTTCAGCCATGTAGATTACCAAAGTTTCTTTAGTGCAGCAGCCCTGCAAAGAAGACACTTTGGACCAAAGCCTTTATTCCTCTGTATCAGAGATATTTCTTTGGCTTTTCACAGCAGTCTGTGTTTACTTTCAGAAATGGCTTGAAATAGTCACACAAAACAAAAGTAACTTTAGCTCTTCTTCTTCTCACTTTTCCTTTCTAGCTCTAAATGGCCTTCAATATTTATTTATCTTAATTTGTAGCACTGAGCCAATCGTGTATTTGATGCCATTTATGGGAAAAGAAAAATAGCAAAGGAATATCTCTGAATCCAGAGGGCAAATTGACATTCCTTTGTTCAGCCACATCATATATCAACTTGTATCATAATGACCCTAAACAAACACCACCACCACTCCCCAGCCTCCCACCCTTCCCACTCCCAACCCCCCACCCCCCTCCCACATATGCCTAACCGAGCTCTACCCACTATGTGTCGTGGAAATGGACCTTGAACTTACCCTGCAGTCCCTGACTCTTTAATGAAGCCTGATTCAGACTTGTGCACTATGTGATACATGACTATGTGTATGTATATATAGCTTTTAGTGTTGCATAGGCTACACTGGCTTTCACTGTAGTCTGTCAGTATGCTATGTGAGTGGGGGAAGGCAACATTGAACACAAGCAGTCAGTAAAGACTGGTGTTATGAAGGTGAGACCAATTAGATGGAATGATGGGAAAGAGAGAGCGAGAGAACAAGACAGCTATACAGTATAAACTGGGAGGAATGACATCTTTACAAAATGAGGACATATTTTTAGTGGAGATTGGAATTTAAATGGACTTCAACAGGATCTCCAATGTAATTTTCAGTCCAGTTTCTGCATGTCTAACTCCCCAGTTTCATCACACATGTTTTGAAGGCATTTTTAAAGATATTTTAGTAATTTAAAGCAATGATACATAATGATGAAGCACAACATCAATGAGCAGACAAACAAAGCTCACTGGAAGTATGCAATAGTTCAGTCCCAGCTTCTTCTAACAGCACAATCAGTACTGGGGTATCAATGAACTAGTGTTACAAGTGTCTGAGATGCTGGGAACAACTGGACACAAGGAATGTAGCACAGGCCTGCATAGAGGCAGCTGCTACTGGCCATCAGTGTTTAAAATCCATGCTAACCCACTCTAATACAGGAAGTAAGCTTATGGTGTAACAGAAAATCAGGAAAAGCTACACTTTACTTATTTAAAAAAGTGTGAATTGTTCATCAACCTGGGCCGATAACTGATTTAAAAAGTCAGTTAATTAGCATCATGATTATTAGTTTGAGTTATCATTTTTATTATTGTTGATGTTAATTTTACATTTATTAAGTCTGATTAGATCCAATCCAGATTCCAGGCACAAAACCTACTAATTGCAGTGCAGTGCTGTTTTAGGTTGAAGCATAATATTTGTTGTTGATCAATTTAGGGAGCAGTAATTTATATAACTAGAACACACCTGGATTGGAGCTTTGAGTTTCTAGATAAAGAAACTCGGAACAAATGAAGCATAACATACAAACAGAAGAGACGGAGCAGAGACAGAACAAAAAGAGGTAACGAGACAAAACAAGAAAGAGAGACAGATGTGGTTGTGAAGTAATGCTCCAATGATGAGGTCACTCAATGCGTCGAGAGCTACCGCTCCACTGTGTTCCTGGTGTCCCCAGCCCCTGGCCGCCCATTACCAGTTCTGACTGTCGCACCTCAAAGGACATCTCATCCTCAGCATTTTCCCCATTTCCTCTCCACCTTCTTCTTCCTCACCAATACGACAACTCTAAATGCATGGAGAGGAAAAATAAACATGAGTGTTTCAGAGTGCACGATCCCTGTGCTTCTATGCAAACCTCAGCTCACTTTGAAACCTTCTGTGATGACTCACCTTTGCCATAATATCAGCATATGCCATATAAAGATGATCAGTGTCCAGTTTACTGAAATGAAGATAAGTGCAGATAACAGGGAAATTAGTAAAAACATGCTGCACATCTCTGCAGCTCAGTGCCGATGTATCAGTGAGGACCCATCTCACCTCTTCTCTGTCAGTGCAGTACGACTGAAATGCAGAATTAGCTGGTGGAGGGGATCTGGCTTTGTTTCCTTCTCCTCTTCCTCATCTCCCTCCTCTTGCTCCATTGCTTTCTGGGGTGTTCAGGAAAACAAAAAAGTGAGTAATACCACAAAAAAAAAAAAAAGGTTCTAGATGAAATGGACACAAGATGGCACTCACAGATAAGTCGTCTATCATTCTGTCTTCAAATGAGAAACCCTCAGGGTGAAGCCAGTTGCGCCTGTACCCCTCAAGGAACATGTTTGAAGCTCTGTGCCTGCAAAGCAAAAACCAAAACAAAACAGACTAGAGTAAGTGCCTTGGGGCTGGTATGCCTCCACTTAAAAGGTCCATCCATAAAAGTAGAGACGAGTTGGATAGAATTTAGTAAAAGCCATATATCGTATTCATGATAAGCTTTTTTGCATACATGCCAACATAGATGTTGATTTCTTACCTTGGAATGTTATATAGTGGTGTCATCCTAAAGCAAGCGACCACCGCTCTGCGTCTTTGCTTGGACAACAGTTTGTGCCACACCATCTTCTTGGATTTAAATGGATGTTCCGTCTATCAGAGAAGACGTGCATTGGTAAAGTGATTAAAAGAATTGTGACAGCCTTGTCAGTAGTGGCTGCTGGGGCTGTTTTTTTGCTTCCTCATTTCCAGGTCCTAATTAACAGCATCTGGGAGCCTATATAAGCTGGTTTTCCTTCCAAGATAGCTTTCTTTATTGGTCTTTTACCCGGCTGAGCTAAAAACTATTTAGAGTAGTAACACTTAAAATGTGCAAGTTCCGGGTCATTTTATTGCTTTAAGCCTTATTCTTGGCAGTTTTTTTCCCCATATTGTATACTAATGTTTCCTTTATTATCATTGTGTTCATATCTTTGTAATATGTACTGAGTAGCCACCTTTGTTGTGTGTATTACTGAATATCTGTGTTTGAGACACTGTATCTGCTGCAGTTAGTGTGAGGAAAGTGCTTATAAAGCACTTTAAAGTCAACGCCATTGGCCACATAGATGTACTCTAGTCAAAACAACAAGTTTAAAATACATAGAAAAAGAAAACACATAAACACTCACCACTTCAAGGTGGTAGAGAACTGCAGAAACCTCCTGCACTCTCTTAACAACTTTCGGTGGGGCATCTGCATCTTCAGCCTTTCCTGCCATCTCCTTATACAGTGCCATCTGCCAGCGCATGGATGGATTGTCCACCTTTCCACAACACATTGATACAGAGCTTACTGAAAGGTGTTACGACTGCTTATCTGTAATTATCCCTGTAGCTAAATTCAACACAATATTACTACCGGTTCTTCAAGTATACCTTGCCCTGAAGATGCAGGTTATTCTGCAGAAACTCTCTTACTTCTTCATCAGTGTCTCTCTGTAAAGTAAAACATTTTGGCAGCTGTTTTCCTCCATGTTACAGTATATACCATAATACAAATCATACTCCACATGTTTACCGGAACCAAGTTCAAAGTGAGAAACAAAAACTACCAAAGAGTATCGGATCTTGGCCAAGTCGATGAGCTCCTGATCAGCAGGAGAGCACATGTTTAGCCCTATGGGGAGCATCTTTTTTAAGGCAGCCACAATAAGTGAGGTCTGGACTGAGTAACGATCTCCTCGTTTCTTCTTCTTGGTACGCTCGGTATCTGAGCCTCCCCCCTGTGAAAAAAGACAAAAAGCCACAGAGCATAAACAATATCCAATAAAATGCCAGCAGTACAGCAGCTCGGATAAGGCCTGATAAATATTAATATTTTTGTCCTATTAGGATTAAAACTGATTTAATACACAGACTTCAAAACATTACAAAATAATCTGAATATAAGCATCTGTAAATATATAAAAAATGAGTGTGATAACACAGCCAGCATTCTTTACAATTCATGATGTGATTACTTTAATACTAACTATTGAAAGTCATTCTACTTCAGCACCAGCTTAGCAATACACAGTGCTACAAACTGGTTATTATGCAATGACAGTAGGCCTCTCCAAGCAGAAATACGCTACTACATGTACCAACAATATACCTAATAAACATGTTACCATCAGCAATGGGCACTAAAAAGACAAGTGCCTAAAATCTGGTTATTCCCAAACTATAAAGGATAAGAGGGATAGTGAAGATGCGATAACGAAGTGGGAATATTGATGCTTTGTGAAAGGGAGGCTGAAAGGAATGGGTCTTACAAGAAATTAAACCAGTCACATTGCATTAACAACGTGCAACAAAAAATATTCATTCAAGAGACAATCCATTCAAAATTCCATGAAAAGGATGGCTAAACAGAACAAATGCACTTGAACTGTAATTATAATAATAAGAGTGTGTAGCAGCTGTAGACCTTGGTGAAAGCTTAAAATATTAGATGAAGTTAATAATAAAACCCTCAGAGTTAGACGTTGTTAGTAGCATGCTGTTAAAATCACACACCTCCAGTTACACAAACTAAAGGAAATGTCTCTTTGGTGTATTTGACTCCTGAGCTCATGCTGTCTCTGTGAGTTCAGTCCTTCTGTTACCTGCTCTTTCTAAAGTCCTCCAAGATGTGCAAACTGATGCTACTGCATATAGTCTCGAAATGTATTTCATGATATGAATGCTTAGTCTATTGAATATATGCTCCAGCACAGTGGTTCCCAAAGTGTGGGTCATGAAAAATGTGAATGAAAATGTAACAGAAGGTGTTTAGTTTGTGATATTACTCATTACTCTGACCTAAATTTACTTTTCTTGTATTGAAATTTGTGTCCCAGTGCCAAGTGGGTCATATAATGGCAATAGCACTTTACATATGACTGGGTAGTATTAGCAATTTATAGTCAACAGCCTGCATTGCTTATGTTTTTTTTTTTTTAAACCACCACCACCACTTTGGGGCTGCATTACAGCCAGTGATCTTAGGGATCTTGTCAAAAATTGATGGAATTATGAACACAGATTTTGATCCACCATGCAATACTATATCGGAAGCATCTGAAGCAACAGCTTCATTTTTTAGCAATACAGTGATCCTGAATACACTGCCAATGCAGTAAAAGGATAACTGGATAGGAAAACACACAGTGAAACACTATCAGTCATGTATTGGGCCCCCCAGAGCCCGGACCTCAACATTACTGAAGCACTGTGCGATCATCTTTATAAATAACAGAACAAAAGGCAGCCAACATCCAAAGAAGAGCTTTGAATGTCCTTCAAGAAGCCTGGAGAACTATTCCTGAAGACTTTAATGTACTTTAAAAACTGACAAGAAAGCTGACTCAGAGAGTACAGGCTGTGTTGAAAAATAAAGGTGATCACACCAAATACTGACTTTCAAGCTCTTTACAAACTCTGCCTTAAATACTGCATCTCTACCCATGTTTGAATAAGTTTCAATCAATTACTGCACCTACTTCCAGTTTTCCTAGCAAGACACATAGAAATAAAGGGTGGCTCAAGAGTTTTGCTCAGTACTATACATAAAAGCGAAAAGCGTTTGTCGGGGCATCGCTGTTAGACATTAAGGTGGTCCCAGATGACCCATATGTTCTTTTTAATGAAATAAAAAACACTCTCAGTGCCAGGTGTTTGTTTGTTATGATAAAGTAGTTTAGAGGGTGCAAAAGCATTTGGGGAATATTTTAGGTAATAAGTGTGAATTAATATGTTGGTTAGGTTCATGGTACTTTTGAGCACTTTTTAAAAAGAGAACCTAACAAACGTTTCAGTAAATCTGCTCCAGTAACATTAAGCATCAAGCTGTGTGTTAGTGTGGATACTAGGGAGTGTAAAAGAAACTAAACAGTGATGTATAATGGCAGTTTAAGGGAGGAGATAAGAAAGAGCACAGAGAAGACTAACATCATCCCCTAGTGGACAACAAGCTACATTACAGATACCTACAGCTCAACCATCTTCCATGAAGAGAAACAGAAGCCATACTAGAAGACTCCAACTCGACTATGATCAAAAAAGAGCAAACTCAGTAACAGCGTGATGGCACTGTGCTCCCATTTCCACTTTGGTATTGGTGCAAAGCCCAGTGCCATGAGCCCAACTCTACAGCTGAGTACTTTCATCAAACGCCTCCAGACTCCCCCCCTCACACACTGGCAGGACTGGGGAAAGCCCGCAGATGGGGCCTGCCCATTGGTCCGGTGATCCCTTATGAGACAATGTGAGTATCTTTCCCCAGTTCCCTTATGAAAAATTCTGCACTAAAGTCTATGTAGACATACAGTATAAATGAATGGTGTATTGTGTCTAATAGGGCACACTGCACTCTAATACTGTGTCAGTGCAGACTTATATCTGAGTACAGTAAAACTAATACCAGTATTAAGTTTATCAAACCCAAACTTTAATGAAATATGTGTCTAAGACTTTTATTTTTAAATAATATAAATTACTCCATATGTGTAGCATTAAATTCACAGCAGACTTTTGATTCATTGCTATTAGACTGTTAAGCTGACTTTGCAGAAGCAACTGCATAGAAAGGCATTTGTCACTGACAATGAATTAATTTTAGGTCTGACTGAAAATGATTTTGTGTATATTTCTATGTACATGAGTTACTTGTGTTCATATGTATTTATGGACATGTAGTGACTGTACTTGTATGGATCAGATGTGCCAGTGTGCTGGGGAGGTTGATGAAAAGCTCCCCCAAAGTGAGGTGCCATGCGGTCAGCACAGCGGTCGTGCAAAAACAAAGTCTAACCTCTGTGTCCCCGCCCTGGAAACCCAGCCGCAACCCAAAAGAAGAGAACAATGGACAGCCACAGAGAGAATATTATTAACACAACTGTGAACCTTCGCAAAAATGCGAATTAAAGTCAAATCTTATAGAAGTTATAGCAGGTTCCACTACGTCTAAATAAGCCCCTAAAACAAGAACATAAAAAATATCACACAGAATCAGAAACAAATGAAAAAAAGTGATTTTTAATGCTGTAATTGGTAAAAATGTTGCATAAGTGCCTTTTTGTATTAGACTGCTTTGCTGGCTTACTTTTCAAATATTTTTTTTTTTTATCTCTTAAAGCTAAGAATAACAGAGTGCTTATTAAATGACCAATTATAGGTGGCTGAAAATGGTTGGTAATGTCACAAAATCTTAAAATTACACCAAAAAACAAAGCCACAGGGAAAGGAAAGGAAGACATACAGTTGTTAAACAATATGTCTGAAACAGACTCCTAAAGCTGCCTGATTTGACATATATGCTGCACCAGAATGACTCTGCCTTTGACTAACTTACTTTGCTCATTTTACTCTTGCTGTCAGCGGTGAGGAATGACATGTTATTGATCTCATTCATCACCACAAAGTTTTGTTCCTCTCGCTTGAAGTTCTACAGGAGAGAAACAGAAGCATAAATTAAAGGATGCAACCTTCTACAAATGGTTGCAGTCAAAAGGCCAAATGAACATACTCACGTGAGACTTGGACCAGAAAATAAAGACCTCTCCAACCATTCGGAAGAGTTCTTCTGCATCTGGATCAGGGCATGTCAGCCACCTCGCTCTGTAGCAGAATAAATTACTATTAGCCTCCCTAAATTTACAACAAGTTTCGCTATTTAACAATATATAGAAAAAGCTTTATTCTGATATTATTTATTCTGATAGTATGATGCAGGATTCATAGGTTGGTGACTGTAACATTATTCTACCTGTTGTTGTCCACATAGCGAATAAGAAGGGGGTAAAGGGCATACAAGTCTCTGCAGAGAGACAGCGAACTCATCGCGTATAGTGCCATCTTCCTCATCCCCCTCCGATTTCCCTCCATCCTTAAATGGTCCTCCTCAGCCACCACTTTTGATGTGCGTTTCTTTTAGCTTCTCCATTGTTGGGATGAAGTGAGACTTGAGCATTTCTGGCTTTGCTCGGCTAACAATGGGCTGTGAAAACACTAGTAGCAAAAACAAATGGTTTCATCTCCCTCGAACAAAAGAAATCTATAGATTAGATCTATAGATCTATACAGATCTACAACACTGGGATGTGAGTAGAGTTTAAAGTAGTCCTCACCAGCCAATCGCTTCATCCAAGAGGCTTCATC
The DNA here is from genome assembly GCA_024447675.2 of Pterophyllum scalare. Taxonomy (NCBI): domain Eukaryota; kingdom Metazoa; phylum Chordata; class Actinopteri; order Cichliformes; family Cichlidae; genus Pterophyllum; species Pterophyllum scalare. The sequence continues at coordinate 24,684 of JAMQGT020007888.1, forward strand.
TATACCCAGGTTGTTCACTACAATTTTCATGATGCTTCCTAGCAGCTGATTAAGGTGTTCTGATGTGATTTCAGTGCACAGTCGACCCTCCATCTCTGGAAAATTTTCTGGTCCTCTCTCCCACCAGCGAATCAGGTAGTTGCACAGCATGGGCAAAGTGATTTCAATTACATGAGGCATCTCGGTGTAACGAGCCCCGACTCTGCCAAGTCTCCGATCTCCTTCAGCAGAGTATCCAGCTCTGGGATGTCTGGACATAATTCCTGGACCTCATTGGGAAGGCCCAAGACTTTTATCCAGAAGAGAAAGAATGGGGAAAAAAATTTTAGAAACAACACTTTGCTAGATAGGAAACAAGTTTGAGGACAGGGTAGTGCACTCACTGGCTCTCTCTCTGGGAGTCTTTGTGGTGTATACAGAGAAAGCATTGAATTCATTAAGATGGGGTTCTAAGTAGGCCACCGGCATAGCAGCTGCGAGGTGTGCTAAACACTCTCCGAGAGCTGGCCTCTGCCTGTAAATGTAAAAGGACAAGTGCAACAAGTGAAGTGCCCAGTAGTAAATTACTTTACATCTTCAAATATGGAGTTACCTCTCAACATGTGGATTCTTGACAGTCCCAGGGAGTAGATGCTGCACATGATGCGATAACATGACATCTGTAGGTCATCCACTGTTTGCAATAACAGAGAGAGATAGAGGGTGCCAGTTTTAGTAATAAATAATAACATGAATATAAAACGCATGAAGTTTGCATGTTTTCCCTGGACCTGCATGAGTTTTCTCCGGGTGCTTCAGCTTCCTCTCACAGTTCAATTCATGATTTTAAACTGGCTATAGGTATAAATCTGTATAAGTAGCTGTCTGTCTCTCGGCAGTAGAGACAGAAGACCACTGTGATAAACTGGCAACCTGTCCAGGGTGTAGCTCGCCCTGTGTCAACTGGGATTGACTCTAGCAGCCCTACAACCATGAACTGGATAAGCATTCAAGAATATTGATGAATGGAATGTAAAACATGAATAAGCACTCACAGATGACATCATCTCCAAACTGGTGCTGAGCGATGTGATCAAACAGGGAGGTAAGTACTGGGAGCAATGCAATGGTAGTGTAGTTGATGTTCTGAGAGACGCCCTTCACTTGCTGGAAAGAAGAGAAGCAGCACGATTATGGACTTGGACAGATAAGTTCTAATGTTTAATCATTTGTAACATTCAGCAGCAGGAATATGTGAGTGTATTTTAAATATCATGTACCTGATTGCCTTTTGACACTTTGCCCAGTTTGAGATTCTCAACCATCTTCTCAATATCATCAGCAGCAGCTCTCAAAGAAAGACCGCAGCCCTGCTTTCACAATCTCAGGTCCCGACTTCATCACTGTCCTAATGAAGCAAACGGGAAAGGTTAACAGAAAAAACGTAAAAATAAGTAAATAAATAAACACACAGTCTTATAGTGTTATAAATAAAAACACTAAACCTTGCATCCAGTGATCGTGCCAGAATGTGAAGACAGTTAACAATTGCTGGGGCATCCGTTCCTGCAAATAACAGTTGGAGCAACTGCAATTAGGTTAACCTGGATGACTGAATGTTGCATTACAGCCCACAAAATACAAAAACATAAGCAAACACAGAAAAGAGTGAAAAGATTCAGAAAGATTGGTGCTGAGAGACTGCCATCTTACCAAAGAGAGAAACTCTATGCCTCACCAAAGCAGACATTTTACAGAAGATACTATAAAGCAAAAGAAAAAAGGAAAAGGAAAAAAAAAAAAAAGAAAACTCAAGAAATAAGCAAACACAAATAAAAAGAGAAACATAATATTTGACAATGAATACACAACAAAAGAATATCTCTGTGTTATAGCTACATCACCTTGCAATCATCTCTTTCTCCTTATTGGAAGAATGCCCGCCACTACCCAGAACTTTTGCAGGTGTCGACAAAAAGTAGAGGCAGTGATTTTTGAAATACTGGTTGATTAGAGGCATCAAGATCTAAGACAGAGAATTCAGAGAGTTTCTGCATAGTACAGAAATGGGACAAGGTTATTTTTGACACTGCTTACCATTTTATATATAATAGTCACCTTGGCAAAAAATTTGATCTCCTGCTCATGGGGAGACTTTTCCACTCGTCCACTACTAACCACAGCCTCTGTAAAACAGATTGCGTTATACAATAGTAGCACAGATACCATGGCAACACATTATCTACTTTATGTTACACCACACTGTCAGTTTTTCATCTTTGTCCCACAGTACCAAGATGAGCAATGAACTCCTGTGCAATTTCCATCCATTTCAGCAGCTTCTGAAGGAAACCATAGGCGAACCGCTTCTCAATGGATGATATGTCCGATTCCATGTCTTTAAGGCCCCTAAAGTCAGTCGACAGTTTAAATCTTAACAAGTGATACTTGATGATAAAGAAAGACTTCCTCTTCAGAATTTATGACACAATAAAACACAATTTTGGGAAACAGCAACAATACAATTTCCATACAGTTTTCTTTATAGTGAAAGAATCGCTATTCAACAGAAAAGAATCCCATAAAACTAGAAACACAAAACTCTCTCTCTTTGTTTTCCTGTAAATATATTTTATACTGAAAGAAAAATCTGAAAAGATCTGAAAGATCAATTTTTTTTCTAATTTTCAATCACTAAGTTGTACAGCATGGTACGTGCAGCCAGTCAGTCTGTGATGCATCAGTTTATTCCAGTGTAGATGAAACCTGTTATCCTGTAACTATGCTTGTGTCATTTGAATAGACAGCTGATCTAGGTCAGTGGTTCTTTAAGTTTTTCTGGTATGCCCCACTTTATCTCCCAAAGGAAGTTCATGCCCCCCAAATATAATAACTGAAATGTGAAATATTGTATTATTACCTTGTGACAGCATATCCATTGAGCTGTAAGAACTTAAGCAGCTCATATGCCTTCTCTCTGTCTCGTGCCTTTTCTTTTGCTGTCAGAGTATCATAGGGCACCAGCAAAGGATGTGTTCCACCTCCTGCACAAAAAAGGACACACAAAACTGTTTGAAAAAGCCAAATGACTCATTCTCTATATTCCATGCTCAAAAGACACAAAAAACTCACCTTTGGCTTGCAACTCCAACTTTTTCTTCCTTCCCCAGGTGTTATGGTAATTTTCTGCCAGTTGTTCTGCCATTGACTATAAACAGATACAAGCTATTAAAATGGATAAGAATCTAAGATTACAGTATAAAAGGTATAAAACATTTTACCCCCATACCTGCAGATCTCTTGAAAGAGCCATATGTGAGATATCAATGGGCTGTGGACTATAGCCATGACTTGGATCATAGGTTGCCTAAAACAGAAAAATCATTATACACACTACAGCACAACAAACAACTTTATTAAATATTAGTACAGTCAGCCAACTGCTCCAACCAGCTGCCTACCTGTGCAGTCTGGGAGATTTTTCGTGATGTTGCCTTCTTCTTCTCTGACTCTTCTTCTTCTCTAGCTTTCTCGATGTTCCATTCCCATGCAATCATGGCTTTGATTGATTCTTTAATTGGCCATCGATAGATCTCTTTGTCCTTGAAGAAAAGTCAGTGAGAGCAGAGGAAAAGACACATGCAACAGCAAGATTCAATCCTCACCATGTTTGTGAGCTTACCTTCTCTGAGAACGTCTTGTACGGTCTGAGCATGGGATGGGTTTTTGCATTTTCATCCAGTGTCTCACCGTATGACCAATTATTCTGAATCTGAAACATACATGTCCACATACATGTCAATCATACAAATATTGCTTTGTATCTCTTTAGAGTTATATATCCTGATGAATGCACAGCTGTAGCAAATTAACCTAACATGTTGGTTCAGATTTAGTGGAAGATTAGCTTTTGATTAATCTGAATGATGACAATGAGTGAAAACAAAAGTTTACCTTTTCAAAGGCCCATTTATCATGAGTGTATTCAGCATATTTGTTGATAAAGGGATCCAGTCTCTCTGGGATGATGGTGCTATGGTTGGAAGAAAAATCAGAGTAAAATTAGGTTTAATTTCCAAGAAGAGAAATTATTTATTTCTAGAAAAGCAAAAAGCCTCTCACTTTGTGGTATCCACTGGTTTAGGATCAAAGTTTCCCTCTGCATCCACTGATGCCTTTTTCTCTGTTTTGGAGGAGTAGCTGGCATCTACATAGTCAGGAGGAATGGCTCCAGCAATGGCACAAATGCACGGCATTGAAATTTTGAAAATTTCAGCATCAAATTTCTGTAATCACAATAAAAAATATTATAATATGCCCAAATAATCTACATCCATCCATACATACATATATCCAATCCTGGATTCAGGAGAGGTGGAACTGATCCCAGCTCTCATCTAATAAATGATCTAATAAACTGAAAAACAAAATATATTGCAGGAGTTACCTTGTGCGCTAGTGATTCAAAGATCCCCCAAAACAGTTTGCGTGTCAGATGCAGCTCTTCTTCTGATGCAACTCCAAAGTTGGCCCAACCATTAGGGAGGCAATAATATTTCCAACAACGCTCATAGTGATTGGTCAAAAGCTGCAGGACACAATATAAAAAAAGCAAGAAAAACAGCTACAATCAAAGGAAAATGTTCTGTTAATAGTGGAAACATTTTTACAGGGTCCTCATACCTTGAGAGGCATTTTGGCATACTCATTGAGAATGGGCACATCAAATACCAGCCGTCTTAGTAGATGCTGAAGCATAGATGGACGTAGATGCCTTAAGGAAAAACAAATTAACATCTAATATAAACTTGGCAATACAAAATTACATGAATGGCATTGTATGACGTTAAACTCACTTGCACAGAGCCATGAGGCACTCTTCAATAATGTCTCTTTGAGCTTTTGTGAAGGCTCGTCCACGAGACAATCGGTAGATAGTGTGCAACATGGAGTCAATCATTATGGCTCGATGGTCACTGCCAGCAAAGAGTGGGGCGCACTTGGTGATGAGTGGCAACACAGCAGAGCAGAGATAGCGGTTCAAAGCGAGAGCCATCTCAGTGGTGCTAAAAGCAACCTGTTGGCAAGAAATTTTAGCAGTTAGCGAAGTCTAGCTAGATCTAGATAAACTTTGCACCGTTTGAAGTGTTTGAGGTTTACCGTATCCAGGGAGGCAGCAGCTCTCATGTCAGGCAAAAAGCCCACTTCGAGCACGTGGAGCAGGAAATCCTGGTTGTCAATACCATAAACTCTGTCCAGGAACAGCACCATGGGAGCCTTGTGATCTGGCACAAAACTAGCGGACATCTTTGGTTCAATGATGCTGTTGTCTAAGCACAACATAAAGAAAACATTTTGGAAAAATAATTATCAATAATGAAAAGCCAGACAGAAGAGATCTGTCAGCACACTGTTGTGTACAAAGTAGGCCAACGATGAGTGTAACACTTGCATGAGATAATTTGTTGACTAAATGAATATATAACAAATTCCTTAACAGTTTTCACCTTTTCCAAAAGAGGGAATCTGAAGAGGGAGACTGATGACTCCTACCAGATCCTCAATAGGAACCAGAGACCTGAGAATGGCCCTGATCCTGAGAGCCTCACCTTTACCAGCCTGGATCAACTGTAGATACAAAAGCTCTATAAATGTTTTTTTTCCATAAAACCAAAACTGTTAGATAAATCCAGTATGGTAGCTTACATGCATCTCTGGAGCACATCGTCCCAGCAAGTCAATAAGTGCAGAGTAAAAGGACATGATGGCATTTCCCAGGTGCACCCTGTTTTCCTCATGCTGTTCCTCTCCCCCAAACCTGTCGGTAAAAAAAAAGACATGTCTCTAATCTTTCTGCAACATTGTAGCAGATAATGCGGTCCTTCAAACAAAGCTGAAAAGCTCTTACATGGGAAAACGTCTGTCTTTCTTAACACTAGGGCCATCCCTCGCAGGGTCCTCTGATATTTTTATGGCCTCCTCAATTGCAGCCAGGAGCCCATTACCACCCTCCCCTCTCAGGGCTGGACCAAAGCACTCAGGTCTACGGATGAGGAGACGTACCACGACATTGGCATTCTCCTCTACGCTTTCTCCTACAGGAAAGAGAGACCAAAGTTCTTAAATGTTAGCGATAACGGAGAGAGTCGGAAATAATGAGGGCATTAAAATGAAATATTGCAATGTGTTACAAATAAAAAGTTTCTGACCATTGACAAAAACAGCAAAACGAAGAAAGTCAAGATATTTCTCTCCACCACAAGGATTCCAGCCGATATCAGGGTATCCTTTAGCCAGTAGCATTGGACAGCTCTGAAGTCCACATCCAGCTAAATACTTCACTACCTGCAAAGATTATCAGTGTACCCAAAAGCTAAACAATGTTATATTTTGAGCAGATAAATTTTATCTCACCATTTCAAGATCCTGCTCTTGAAGAGCCAGTGCCAGCTCATTATTGTCAATACAAGACGCTGCAGCCACATCCAAAGGGGTGGAGCCACGCATTCCTAAAGAATAGCACGTATTGTCCAGGTTTATTATAGTTTATATATGAAAAACAAATTATCAAGAATAATGCTGGATCACAACAAAGACAATCACCAAGGCCAATGCCGCTGTTCTGCAGAAGGTAGCTGAGATGGTCAAACATGGACCGCTGATTCTGACGACTGATGCGACAGAAGTAGCAGAGGAAACGGCAGCAGTTTGTCACCACCCTAGGAAATCTGATCTCCTTTAGGAATAAAGCAACAGAAAAAGCAAAGTTAGTAAGTAAAACAGCAGATTTCATTTATTTAGATATTTGTCTTTCCCCAAAAAGGAATATAAAACAGGAGCTATATATAGCTACAATGCTACTGAATTCATAAAAAAAAAACATACCTTTTGAGTCCCCACCGCCAAGTACATTGACCATGACCTCCATGACAGTTTCATGCATGCCCAGAGCTCGCATCAAGTTGGGGTGCTGATAGAAAACTTTATTACTCATGATGTTTCTAAGGAAGAGCAATTAAATTTAGTTTCTATCACATGAATTTATAATATAATTTATTTAAAGGATATTCAGAATGGTTTAAAACTTATATCAACCCAATGCTTTGAATAATAAGTCTCTCCTCTTCTGGACCCATCTGGACAATAAGCAGTGAGCGGATCTGGCCCAAGCACTCTAGGAGGTCCATGGTGTCCTGAATGGAAACTGCATTGATGGTGTAGGCCTTAGGAAGGGCACGCATGAGCTCACCGAGTCCATCATACTGCCTGTGGAGGAGGCTGAACATCATACGCACGAGCTCAGGGTTCTGGATAAATGACTCCTGGGCCCAGTGGATCATAGTATGGGAAATCAACTCCTGCAATGTGCCTGGTACAAAGGGACAGAGGGTTAAGAATAAGAAGGGTCCTGTATTAAAGTGACCCTAGTTAGATTTGATTTTGGAAGGTAATACCATATGTACACAAAAACCTCTGGTGAAAAAAAGCTACTTGTGAGATTCTTTGATTTAATAAAATACATTATTGTCAAAGTGGAGACAACAAAACGGTTTGCTTTATTGCTTTATCATTTTTGCATCGTAATATGTTTAACTTGGTAACAAATATATAATTGCTTGCTAAAATCAAAAAGGACTTACTTGGTTTTTTGTCTTCTTGTGGCTCAGGCTCGACCTCTTTCTTCTTCTCACGGAACTTTCTCACTCTTTCCAGCAATCGGAGGAGCCGTCCACGGACAGAATTATCCACTTCTTCCTCTTGTTCTTCTTCTTCAATGTGAACACCTGAGGAGTGACGTTTTAAGTTAAGCTGTTATAACTTGTATTTAAACATGACAACCACAGGGAAAATTTTAAACATAGACTTGACACAGGAAGTGAAAACTGACCACAGTGTGCCAGCAAAGCGTTGTGAAATGCGAGCAGAGATTCCCGGACATCATCAGGAATAGGGGACTCTTCATCCTCAATAGAGTTCTTGAAGTTCATGAGCATGTTGACCTATAGTGAGAGGAGGTACAAGCAAGTATGACTATTTTTGTTCTTTGAGGGGTGTATTATCTTACAAATTAAAAGATGAACTGGTATAAATCTTTCCCAGGTCCATTTTTTTCCATGAGTAACTGAGCCCATTTTATATGAGGCACACAAACAATTTTTTCCAGTTTTTATGTGAGATAAAACACAGAGAAAGATGTGTAGAAATGTAACTAGTTTTTGGGAGTTTTTTTGCATTTATTTATAAAGTTTAACAATAAACAAATGTACTCTGTTCTCTTCGTACTTGCTCCTGTGGTGGGGAGCGAAATTCACGGGTCTTGCGAGCAGTCTCGGCAGCGCTCATGGTGAAGGCCTGCATGAGTTCATTGTAGCGCTGCCTCTGGTTGGACTGGATCTGGCTGACAAACTGGTCAGAAAAGGCAATGATGGCCTCCACTCTGTGACGCAGCTCACAGTCACAGAAATACTGCAGCAGCGTGCACATCTAAAGGACAAAAGCAAAGTGAATCAGTATTAATAAACTTAGAAATCAAGCATTTGAAGAGAGAGTTCTTTTGAATACTCAAATAGTCACACCTGTAATTTCACAGACTCTGGTAGCTTCATCTGGAAAAGTCCTTGTTCTAGATGTTCTTCTTTAGCCTCCACACCTGTGTCTACAGGTTTCACCTCTTTCTCTGTTTCCTCAGCTCCTTTCTCACCATTTATTTGGTCTGTCTCCTCCACTGTTTCCTCATGTTGCATGACAGATTCACCCTCCTCTAAAGCTTCCTCTTCCTCCTCTTCTTCCTCCTCTTCTTCATAACCCAACCCGTCATCCTCAAATTCCTCTTCTTCTTCCCCCAAGGCCTCCTGCTCTTTTTCTTTGATCGCTGCTGCTCTGGGAGGGTCCCTTTCCTCTTGCACCTTGGCATCCCCCTCAGCAGGCTCCTCTGCTTGCTTGCCTCTAAAGACAGTGGGCTCAATCATCTTCAGGATGTGTGTAACATCTTCATCATCAAACACACCCATTATGAGAAGGGTACTGATGAGCTTTAGGATTGGAACAAAATGAAACTCAACACTGCCTCCCACAGGATCTCTCATGGCCTTGCACCTCCATCCTGTACTGCTTCGGTCAGCATGTTCAGGGCTTTGTCTTTAGCACCTGGAAATACAAGCAAATATGTGAATATTAGTGAACTCAGAGTTCCCATTAAGTGCTAAAAAAGTTTAATCGTACCAGTAAGGGAATGACTGGACTCAGCGTGTAAATATCTTGATCTGTTCCCACAAACCCAACAGAGGAGAAATGAAGTTTTGGGACGCAGACACGTGAGTTAGGCCGACGCCAGGTAAAGCATGAGATTTGTCAGAGTACAGAGTGATGCTGCGAGTTTCCTCTGTCATTGGAACTATGAATTCCTTGTTGGTGCCCAGACGATTCCTTTTAGCAGACTCCAGGTGCATGCTGATGAGCAGGTCATAAAAGCCGCTCCTCATTGGTCCAGGTAGGTAGGTGTTCTCTATGGCGTAAAAGAGCTGCGATTCATCCACGTGGCTACACAAAGCATGTGCCACACGGTTGTTTCCCAGAGCACACACCGAGCTGTATAGCTTCAGAGTATGATAGTGGAACTTCAGCAAATCCATCCGTTCGGACAGTTCCAGGATATCAATACACCTAGTTACAGTAAAGGGATTTGATGAAAAAAAACGTATCTTTGTATCGCCTAACAATAAAAGATAAACACAGCAGAGAGATGCAGATCTAACCTGTTTTCCTCTGGGATGTGAAGGGCCATCATTGTGAGTGGCTCCGTACACTCCACCATCCAGCCTAATCTCTCGCTAATACGTCCCGTCTCCGGAGCCAGGAAGTTGTTAGGCATTCGGCTCCAGATAACTGGAGTCAGCATCTGGACATCCAGTCTAGGAGGACACTGAGGGACTGGGTTTTTGCGTTCGCTCCGAAACATGGCGGCTGAAATTGGCATGATGTTCTATTCAGACAAATGAGGCATTAGAAGAGATGGTCACACGATAAAGCTGATAACTGGAAAATGGATTTCCAATTTTGAAGGTTAACTAAACACAGCAATTCTTTGTAACTGACCTTGAGTTTGCCTAGGTCAAACTGAACCATATTCTGACTGGAAGGCATAACAAAGACAGCTGGGAATAATTTTGTGTTTGGCTCCACCTGCAGGGAGATAATTTAACAAGATTACAACATTTAGCCAGGACTTTATAAAGAATAGTGTCAATATCAGACTGAAGCTTATTTAACCTGGTAGAATGTGTTTATCTCTTTTCCATTTCCAGTGAAAGTCATGAGTCCAGTGTCCAAATCAATAAGACAGCCAATCACAAAATCCTCCTGACTGACTCGAGTCTGCTGGGAGCTGCTGAACTCCCCTCCCCACACAATGTAGCAGTTGCTGCGTTTGATACTGAAGAAAACAGAAGAACCAAGAAACCAGTCGTTTGTTTATGTTAATCACTTTTTAAAGAACATAAACTTTTTTTTTGTTTTCTCTTGATAAGTAACATACCTGTCATGAATGTTGCCTTTATCGTCACCTACAGTGACAGTTACATTTCTCACTTTGCTGATATCAAAATGAGGGTCGTACTGGTGGTAGTCAGGTGTTATCCAGCCAACCCACACGCCACCTAGCTCCTGTCCAGCAAACACTCGTACTGAGTAATAGTACTGGTGAAGGAGGGAGGTGTGTGGGAAAGAAACGTAAGTATAGTTTCATGTGAAAATTATTGCTCACAACTGTTGAAGTCAAAAAGGCAACTTTCGTTATATTGTATATTATTGAATACTGGCAGTAGAAACATAAATGAGAAGATTAGGCATGAACTTCATATGTTTATGAATACAATAACTACACAAGTTCAGACATACCGTAGTGGTATTGAGGATGATGTCCATGTCATCCCTGTCATCTGGTACTACATCTTCCACTAAGCGGGGCATGGTGGGTACAACAGGGGGTGGAGTTATTAATGCTGCCTTTTTAGCCTTGAAAAGGAAACTGCAAGGAACAACAGCAATTACTCAGTATTTATGAACAAGTAAACACAATATTCCTATGATAGCCTTGGCATATCCGATTCTAAAGTGGCGCTATATGATTCCACACCCTTTCTTCTTGCTTTTCTCGGTGGACGCATCTTTCTCGTTCTCTCCATTTTTGATAGCAGGGGTCTCTTTAGGCACCGAAGGTTCTTTCTTTTCTTCCTCCTGCTCTTTGCGAGTAGCAGACTTTTTGAGTATTTCAAAATCAGAGTCTGGGTCCACCTCCAACACTTCATCCTCAGGGATGGTTAAAGTGCGAGTAAGAAGAGTGGTCCCTGCTCGGATTTTGAAGGTCTCATGAAACTCGACTGGCATGCTGAGTCTGAAGAAGAGCAGATCTGTGTTGGCATTCTGAGATCCAAATGTCTTGTGGGTCGCTTTAATACAAGGAGGAGTATCAATTGTCCCATCAACACGTGACACCTGGAACATAGACAATCAGGTCCTAATGGTGAACTGACACGTACTTATTACGCATGGAAACAAAACATTGTAACAAGTGATGGACAATACCTCAATGTGAGGATGATCAGCTGGCACAGGGATAAACTGGGGAAGGCTCTTGCTGAACCACATGGTAATGTCCCTTTTCATGTTGATAGCAAAGGGTTCAAACCCTTCCTGCAGGCCACAGATGGTAAAGTAACGAAGACTGCTGACGTTCTGACCGAGGTTGATCCTGCCCACCTGAGACAGGCCCAGACTGCACACAGGTATGAAGCCTGGAGATATTCAAAACATGCATGAACACAGATCAAGCACATATTCAAATGTGCTACTATCCTTGCTGTCACTTCTTATTGTGCTTACCTTCTCCTATCTCGATATCCTTAAACGCCATCTCTGAGCCAGAGTCACTGATCAACATTTCTCCATTGAGCGTAAACATGATGTTCATCTCAGTGAGGTCAATCATGCAACCCACCACATCACCAGACTGCCACTGACGGCCAAATGGCTCATTTCCTATATGCCAACGTTGGGCCTAAAAGCAAATAACTTTTTAGTTTAATATCAGAGAGACTTAGGCATCCATCATAGTGTAAAACCTAGTGCCTCCCACCTTGAAGCCATTGAAGACATATGCCAACTCATCAGCACCGAGTTCAGTGTCTGCACGAACACTGGGCCTGGCCCAGCCCACTCTCATCTCTCCAACTGTCACAGCCTCAAACTCAAAATACCACTTCCCCTGTGTGACAGCATAAGATTTCTCTGCTCTGAACACTCTGATTTTATCTCCCCGGGAACTGCCTGGTCCATGTCCACCTATATAAGGCAGTAATGAAAACTTGATTTTAAAAAATCTGTGGATTTCTGTAATAAAGAATCTTCTAAAATAATAATAAAAAAAACTGCTATACTGCTTGTAAATATCAGCACAAACTTACTGCTCTCCTGATCAGGTGGTTCTATGTTGTAACCGTATCCAATGAGAGTGCGAACAGCAGCACAAACTGTGTCTCTGTTGGTCTTTTTTGTCTTTTCATCCAGGAGGTTGTAAGGAACCAGACGGGGATTGCGCTTGTTCATTATGTCCTATACAAGAAAATAATACCAAACAGGAAAATGCAATCACATAGATATAAAACACACTATTATTATTATTATTATTATTATTATTACTATTATTATTATTATTGTGGAGACCTCTCCATAAAAAGAATGGTGGTACCTGCACAATACTGTACGTCCATCCCTGGCGCACTCTATCTCTTGCCCAAACATTGTGTCCATTTTCTGCCAGTCTCTCCACTAGAGTGTTTTGATTAGGAGTCAGCTTGACATGGTTAAGGTCCAAAGGGGCTGGTTTGTAGCCATTACTCTGCATGTATCTAATTAACAATAAAATGTGATTAAAATGGGTCCTGAAGAACCTTTACAAAGCCATTCACAAATCAAAGTTAATTAATGCTCACGTTTTAGGGAGTTTGGTCCTTTTCAGATTCTCTTCTGCTTTCTCATCTCCCATTCCTACATGACAGCCGAGTGCCAACAGAGTCCTGAAATGAATCACACAAAGCATTAGAAATAAAAACAGACAAAAGCCCAGTGCTGTTAATTAAGTGAAAAATCAAACGCACTTCAGTGTCTCTCCAGACATAGCTAAATTGTAGTTCTTCTCCGGTTCAGGCAGACTTTGGAAATCTACCAGGCAGGGGTGCAACTTCTTGTTATCGTCGCGAAACTTTTAAAAAGCAAAGTGCAAAGATTTTTTAAAACAAAATTGCTGGTGTATACAACAATATGTTCCATGGGAAACGAGCAGCACTGAAAGCACTCACTGGTCCATATGTCCACCCTTGTTCAATGCGAGTAACAGCCCATAACTCATGGCTGTTTTCTGCAAGCTTCTCTCGAATGCGCTCCAAATGAGGAGGAAGCACAATCTGAAAGAGTATTAAAACTCAGCACAGTGTAAAAAAAGACAATGAAAGCAGTTAAAACAGGATTCTACCTGTATAGTGTCGACAGGGCAGGGCGTGAAGGCTGTATGTGAAAGGGACTGAGTTGGACCCAGCAGATTTCGGACACCGTCAAAATCATGCTTGTACTCTTTGATTGGCTCGATCCGCAAACGGTCCCTGGGCAGCACTGCTTCGTAGCACGGAGCGTAGCCTGGAGGTGGGAGAAACTTGAAATGCCCATGACGGCCTCCAAGAAGAAATCGCAGTCTTGCATTTGGAACAGAAAATTGACATTAGTTGTTTTTTCAAAACATTATATCATTACTCTACTCTAGTTACTTATTAATAAACAAAATCATAAAATTTCCTCTATAAATATACAATGTCCTACCTTATGCCTGCAGAGAAGCTGACAACCGGAAAGAAGAGTCCATCTAGATTGAAGTTCTCAAACATTCCCTGAACAGGATGTCCATTGATACGAAAGGAAATGCTGGGCACACTTAGATCCAAGCAGCAGCTGACCACGTCCTCTGCTGCCAGGAGGTGCTGATTTGCTGCAGCGACATGACGTGGAACACGTCCTGCAAACACACAGAGTCAGTAAAATCATATTTTGTAGGTTTACAATTAATCAAATTCATGCAAAAGACACATTCAAGAGTTTAAAAGTAAACATACTGCATGTAATCAAGCAAAATCTTGGATGCAGAAGGTGCTAAAGGTGAGAATAAAATGCATGCAAAAAAAATGCTTCTGATGATATGAGTCCACAGGAATCTTTTTTGCACAGTTCAAAAAGAGGTGTTCTTCCTCTCCTATACTGAGCTGCACAGTCCTTATGTGGATTGCTCTTGGATTTCAGACCAAAACCAAAATGGCACCATGTTTGGAGACTTTTCGTTTATATACAAAAATAGCAAAATGTGTCTGAAGACATTTAAGATGAGAAAAAAGTATGCCACTTTTTAACAACAATGGCCAATTTCAACATTTTTCAGGTGTTTCCAGAGGTACTGTAGGCTGGGTGATCACGATTTGGATACAGTAGCTGAGACCTCAACTTTGCAAATAAGCAAATGCAAATAAGGATCAGGTGACATGACCTGAAATGCAACATGAACAATGACTAGGAAGTGTAGAAATGAAGAATCCTGTGGGTGTTTACCATAAATCATACTCAGTACACTTTACCTGACCAGAGATGAAGCCCATCGAAACCATAGGAGTAGAGGTCATCTCCGACTCCGTTACCCCCCCACCCTTCACCTCCACCAGGATAAGGACTGTAGCCCTCCGTCAGAGCCCAGCCAACACGCAGGTGATATGGCTGAGCTGTAAGGAACGGCTCCACGTGGTCCACCATCACCTCAAAATACCACTTCTTATACTGAGTGGATCCTTCACAAGTTCCAAGGAAAACATTGGGTCTCATGCTGAAGTAGGATTACAACAAATACCAAAGTCAAAGGCCTTGCTTAGATAGTTTGGCTAAATCATTAAAGATAAAACAGCCACTACAATCTGGCCCACCTGGTTACATAGTTGATGATGTTAGTTTGAAGTAGAAGGTCACGTCCTGGTAGTAGATTCTCTGTGATGAGGTTCTGATTTGATCTTACGGCCACTCCGTTACACACACACAGAGAACAAAGCACATCCAAGACCTGTCAGGAAATGTTTTATAGAAATTAATGAAGACTTACTGCATTTTATGTACTAAATATATAAAGAGGAATCAGTTCACATATTGCATTGTTTTTACAGGGTGCTCAGAAAACAGTGTTACATATTTGTGACCTTATGATTGCGCCCGTGCTTATCCAGCAGAGAGATGATTGATTTGATGTGATTCTCTTGGATAATATTCAGCACCTCTGGACTCTCAATCAGGACACAATATAATACCTCCAAGATTCCTGTAAAAGAGCAACATAGTGTATGCATATTATAATGCATCCTTAGACAGAAAATATAATGCAATTGAACATAGCACAATAACTTCTGTTTAATTAACATTTTTTTCTTTATAAAATAAAACCAGCTTCCACCAGTTAAAGAGAATATTCATGTCTTAGATACCTGAAGACGCTTCCAAACGATCCAGTTTACTGACGAGCCAGTCAAGGTTGTCGCAGAAGAGGGCGCAGTTAGCACGATTGCCTCTGATCAGAGAAGCTTCATAGAAGAGTAGAAGCAGAAAACATGTTCACAAACAAGAAAGGGGGCTAAATGTGGGTGACATTAACGATCATTAGTCTAAAACAGTGAATAAATAGAATAGACCACACCTAGCAGTTCATATAGTAAATTCACTATCTCTTTCCATGACTCAGCAGCTTCTTCCCCAGCATACTCTGAGAAGTGGGCTGCTGTGTTGTACACATTGAGTCGATCAACGCAGTCCAGAACAAGCGAAATCATTCCCTGTTAAAAACAATGAAAGCTTTGAGAGCCGAAATACAAACACTGATAAAAAAAATAAACTGACCAAACAAAATCCAGTATTCAGCTGTTCTCATAAACAGTGAGTCCTCATTATCTGGACAAACCTCTTCCTGAAAAAGGTTCTGTCTGTTTTTTAGGGAGCGGAGCTTGAACTGCTTGTCTTCGTGTTCCAGTTCCTCTTCGGGGGGTCGAAAGTAGAAAATGAGGTCTTGCAGTGAGAGCACCACTGTGTCCATAGGCAGAGATGGGGGATTGGCAGATTTGTTTTTCCCACTCAGCGCGTCAAGTCCTCTGTGGATATGAAAAAAATACAGAAGGCATAAAAATACCAGAACAAATATGCTGTATAGAAAAAAAACATGGCTCATAGAAAAAAGATTGAAACAAAATATAAAATGTTACTTGATGAACTGGCTGAAGAGGCCTGTTGTGCTGTAAATCATTCTGGCAGCTTGAGACTCTTCAGTCTGAGATCGAGCAACTGTGAGTGCATCATCCATGTGACCTTCTTTGTGGAGTATGGCCTATGAATCAAACGTGCAGGTTCTTAAAATATACGTATATACTCAACACTCATGTATACAAGACTAAATGCTTTCTGTTTTACCTTTCTCTTCAGAGGACCTAGACGTGCAGATTTGGCATCAACAGCAGCATATGTAAGCCACAGGCCAGATGAAGCATGCTGTACAAAGCACATGGACTCTCCATACTTAATCTCAGGTATTCCCATGCCCTCCACATCTCGTTTCTGGGTCACCTCAATTTTTTCCTGTAGATTAAGTAAAATGTGTTCCCATTAAGAGTGTTAAGACTATCTATACTTGTGCTAAGAGACAAATGCTGCCTGGCATGGCTGACTTTGCACAATAACCTTTGAAATCCTGAAGCAGAAGGCTGACATCTTAGAATTTGCCTTCTCTGGGTCCACCAGCAGAAGTCCTTTCTCCTCATCCAGACAAAGGTATCTGCCTGTTGTTATGTGACGTATCCGGAAAGACTGGCCCCACTTAATGTGGCCACCGCTCCAACTACCAACAGGCACAAATGAATGAGCATCAGCCACAACTTTAAGTCACTCAAAGTGCGAAGGCATCATGACACTTACGCAATACGTAGCGGCTCAAGTCTCCATAAGGATCGAGCATGACTGCACACAGCTCCTCCTTCATAATGAGCAACTCTGGAAAAAAAAATGCCAGTCAATGTCATGCAATATGTACAGTATCAAGAAAGTCCATCCATCCATGACTATGAAGCATTTTTTATGTATTAAATGCTTTGTTACTACCAGTGCATAAAATGATTAAGGGAAATTTTAAAAGTGACAACTTCCCAGGCTCTCGGCAGTCTCTAACAGCCTGTGAACTGATTTATATTAAAGGTACTCAAACTTGCCGATCCAAAGGATGTGACATTTATTCCTGCTCATCAATACCTTGCCTCAGTGCGGCTTCTCTGCTACCCTACAGCTCCCTAAAAGCAAACAAAGTCACTCCCAGCATAACATGGACCATAAAGGGGCATTCACACAGGAAGCGACTAGCAAGCACATGGCAACCAAAGACTACAGCAATGGGAAATGGGCAGTCCACATTTGAACTTTTCACAACTTTGGGAAGAGCAATTTAAGTGGCTACTAATACGCGTGCATACCAGTGATCGACATATGGCAGGTGGTAAATAAGTTAGAGGTTTGCCTAGGCAACCGGAGCTTGGAATGTCCTTCAGCAACAAAGTGATGTGTGACGAGCAAAAATTTCACATATGGCCAAAAGCTGATCTCGATACAAATGATATTATGCTACCAGTAATGTTAGCCAGATAGCTGCTATGCTGCAAAGCTAGCAGTTCGTCCAGCTTAGCAGGCAAGCCAGTGTTAGCTAACATTAGCCAGAAGAAAGCCAGTTTTATCGAAAGAAGCCCATCTGGCCAAATATGAATGTGATCCACATTGGGGCTTTCAATAAAGACTTATAACGCCACACACTATTAAACAAATAGTATGCTTTAAAACTTTTAAAATATCTGAGACAGACATAACATAAAAAGATAAAACATCTAAAATTTATGAGTATGGTGTTTATATCTGATGGCATGTACTGCCATCAAAGGCAATGGTCACCTGCGCTGGTCATCCCCTTGGTCAGCTGCTGGGATTGCCAAACACTCATCCATGTGACCATGGAACAGCCGGAGCACATACCCTCCAGTTAGAAAACCTAGAGACAAAGGGTTAAGATGGGATTAAGGGTTTTTTCTTTCTTTCTTTTAGCATAAACAAAATGACATACCTTCAGCCAGTTCACATCCAGACATTACGGGGGTCATAGTCCACAGTGTTTGCATGAAGGAAGCGTCTACCATCAAGTCACCACTGGCATAGGACAGGTGCTGCAAAGAGTGCAGGTGGTAATATTAATTTTTAAGACTGAGAGACTGTAAACTGTCACTTTTGATGCAAGTAAATACAATAGTGGTTACCAGGTATCGCTCTGAAGAAACACTGACAAGAATGAGGTCATCTCCCACTCTGACCTTCTCTCCTTCAGACCTTTGCTTGGAGGCTGGATGGATGGTCCACCAGCAGGCCTCACCTATGATGGATATATACAGTAAAAAAGTCTATATCACTGTGTGACAGACATTTTAAGCAAAACTCATTCATAGCCACCTGTGGAGTCTTCCTGCAAGCCCACATCAAAAGCCAGTTTGTCTGTCAGGGAGCGGGATGTAGTCAAACAGCTCAAGTACTGCAGTGTAAAGACAGGGATAACACTTCAAATCAGCTTAGAGACGAGGGTATGATCGAGTAGCAGCAACCGCAGTAAGTGCAAATGTACTCACCATGCTGGAATGGGTGTGTTTCAGGAGGATGGCATGTCCATACAGGAGGGTTCGATGACCCCCACCTTGTGATGACTGAGTGGAGAAATTAGAAGAGTCATCAGCACGTAATGTATCAATGAGATAAAAGACAACAGAGCAGGTTATTAGAGGCAACTGCAAAAAAATTATGACAGAGACAGCTCAGAGTGAAGTAGTGGGCAAAAATTCAGGGAAGCCTGAGCAAACATACCCATTTGTCCAAATCGACTGCCTATTGTTGGCAGGTGGAAGAGAGAAGATGTATTAATCAGAAAAGAAACAAAGTTGACTGCACTAGAAAATTAAATGAAATAACTTGTATCTATTATATCACGTGTACACCCTTTTTAAACTACTAACCGTATAAACTCTAAATACACCTTACCTCATCCACAGAAGAGTTGGACAGCATCTCCTGTAATGCTCGCACCGAAAGGGATTGCTCCAAAATGAAGCAGCAGATGGCGAGGTCTGGAGGGACATTCTGAAACACACGACAACCAGTTAACCTGGCGAAACAGCAGCAATTCAAGCTCTCAAACAAAATATTAATATAAAAGGCACTCAGCACTGTGTCCCTTAACTACCTGAGCATTTGATGTGGTCTCGAGGAAACACAAACGATTTCCAAACCCTTCACATGACAGGCACAACTTGATCTGTTCCTTAAGAATAGATGCTGTGCACTGCAGCACTACATGGTCATCCTACAAAGACAAAATAAGTTTGAAGCAGAGCAGGCATTTTTGCAGGAAGACAGAGAGTGCAGGAGGGACAAATATGTAAAGAGTCTGGATTTCAAACAAATAATTGCAAAAGCAAAAAATGTTTCAGATTAAACTTACTGTTTAATCTGTAGCGGTTTTGTTTATATAAACAAATATCACAAATAAGCAGGACATTCGGTCTTTTGAGATTACCTCATTTCAGGTTATGCTAGTAACAGCTAATTTAGCCTTCTATGACACCTATGAACCGCCCTCAAATGCATTTAAGCAAATCTTACAGTAAATCTCATGGTGTATCTTACTTTTCATGTGTAAGCATATTTAACTTCTAATTAGTGAGTGATAGGTCAAATCCATTTTGGATGTACTACATTTATAACCAGTGATAACAACCAAAACAAAAGGTTTATATATATATATATATATATATATATATATATATATATATATATATATATATAAACCACCTACTAAAAGGCTAAAATGGCCTGTTTTTTGTATTTATGCACCTACACCTTAAAAAAACATACCGTTTTAGTTTCACAACAACCACATACATGCCACTTTAATCTACAAAAGCTGAATTATTCTTCATGTATTATAACCTCATGCTTTTAAACACTGTTCTTTTAAATAAATGCTTAAAACTACCAATTTAAACTTATGTACCTAGGACACCTTATCAAAGCATTATGTCATTTTAATTTAACGGCTAATAGCACAAAGGCCAAACAATACTGTAGTATGGGCATGCACTAGTAGTTTTAACTTAAGGAACAACTTGTTTTCCAACATGAATAATAAAAACAATAAGATGTTTTTTTCCAAACTACTCCCTAAGTTTACGCTTGTATATTGTGTTACTTCTCAGTGCCTGTCACTGGCCACAGCTCCCTGAGCCCTTTGCCTTGCTGGCTTTAAGGCCCCAGCACAGCTCTCTATTTCAGGCTGCTGCACCTGCTGTTCACACATCCCTTTCTGGAAAGCAAAAGATATTTAGGATTTGACAGCCAGGAAAAAAAAAAAAAATCTTCCCACACTGCACTTTTGCAGTAATGCTATTAGATGTGCTTTTACAGGAGAGGACTATACAAAACTTCACTTGGAGCCACCTCAGTTCAAAATTTCATTCACTGCTATATTTTAAAACTGCAAATTATTCTGTTTATTTCTTCCTCTTAATCACAACAAGGACATCTGTACTAAAAGGGCTTTCTGGGTTGTCAAAATTAATTAAAGTAATTTGGGGGAAACAAGGTCTTTTGATAATATTAACACAGGTAACTATTGTGGTGTTTTAGTATGTTGGTACTAATATGCCACGTTAAGTTCACATTTATGGTGAATTCTGACCATCCAATTTAAACTACAAACATAAATCAAATATATGAAATAAAACCCAGAAATATTCACGGTCTTGTCAGATCTTGAACAAAGCGTGCTGGCCACTGTTGAAGTCCAAGTCCAGCACAGAAAAACAGCTCTGCCACTGTAATTCTTTTTTTTTTTTTTCTACTGAGCTTTAACATGACTTTAAGATAATTGAAACGTAATGTCACATAAACATCATGATAGTCTGTTTGTAAGTCAAATTAATTTTATGATCTGAAGACATAACGATCCTTTCATAGCTTTAACCTAAAAGTCAAGATCTGTGGTGTGCTAACCATTTAAAACTGCAGAAGCAAAAAATACTGTACACCTTTGCAGTGCACCTTAAAAACTGTTCAGCAAAATATTATAGAGCATTCACAAACTGACAATCCTACAGGAACCCTGAAGGATCAGCAGGAGCAAATTTCTTCAGGGCAACTGTTCCTGTATGATGAATAGACCTACACTACACCAGCCATATTATTAGTTATGCCCTGCTTCTATCAGGTTGTACCTGTCTTTTGCCTTCAGGACTGCCTTAATTCTTCGTGGCATGAATTCAACAAGGTGCTGGAAAAATTCCTTTGAGATTTTGGTCCATATTCACATGATAGCATCACACAGCTGCTGCAGATTTCTCAGCTGCACATCCATGATGTGCATCTGTTCCACGACATCCTAAAGGTGCTCTGTTGGACTGAATTGGCTCTGGTGACTACGGAGCCTTTTCGGTACAGTGAACTAATCTTCATGTTCAAGAAACCAGTTTGAGATGATTTGAGACTTTGTGATACAGCGTGTTATTCTGCTGGAAACAGCCATCAGATGACGGCTACGCTGTGGTCATAAAGTGAAAATAGTCTTCACCAACAATATTCAGCAATACGTAACTGAACCAAGTACACCATAACAC